>RJWM01003032.1:0-118671 GCA_004363535.1 Dasyprocta punctata | reverse complement strand
GCCAATGGACAGAAGAAATGGGCCAACTCAGAAACCCTTCGACTCCCTGGATCCAGCTCTTCCTGAAGTTTTATCTTCCCCTAAAAATTTCCAGTTCCATGAGCCTGTTTATTATCATTTTTCCTTAAGACACTTCAAATCTGGTTTTTCTCATTTGACCCCTAAAGAACCACGACCAACATAACTAATGGCAGCAGGTCTGTAACACTGTGAAGAATCGTTGCGTCACCTCCCGCACATGCAGGCTGTCTTTGCATTCTCCACTTCTGCAAAGGCGGAATCTGAAACTCAACCCAGGCTGCATCATCCTCCCAAGGTAAGACAAACAGTGGCGGTGGCCAAGCGCACCTCCAAGCCCCCCTCCAGTGTGGCACACAGGAGCACCACGACTCCCAGCTGGGTGTTCCATTTCCGCCACACGCCACCCTGGGACCCTGGCCCCAGCAGGTGGTTCTCAGACACACAGCATGGGCTGTTGCTACTACAATGGTCCCTTTCCCAAGCAGTCACTTAGCTGGCTGAGGCTCCACAGCCCTTCCCTACAGCCTTGGGGAGCGTGCTTTTACACACACACTCCCAGCCGCGCCTCGCTCGCACTCCAGCGAGGCCAAGGCCATGGCAATGAGTGACCACCGGGAAGTGCTCGCAAGTCCTCTGCGACTCCGGGACTGCGCTAATGAAACTGCTTCACATTCTGGAGCAGAAGGAAAGCTGTGTGCCTTTGAGAGATGTGTGGCCTCCTTCCTTTCCCCATTCCCAGAGAAAAGGAGCTGGGGAGCTGGGGAATAGGAGAAGAAGCCATCGTGCACGTCTAATATTGACCTAAAATGTGGAATTACATCTCACTTAGACTGTATCATGAGAAAAAGCAGCATTACCCCACAGTAGTGATTGCCTCACTCACTTTCTTGGGGTTAATATTTTTAAATGCAGCGTCGTACATTTCGTGTGTTGTTCAAAGGGTTTCCTGAACATTATTTCATCATGGCCCAAGGCTTGGAGGTCATGGATAGTAACCGCATTTGTAAAAGCACAGGAAGAGCCATGCTGCCCAGGTTTGCATTCCATTTATACAATTTCCAACTAGGTGACCTTCAGCAAATTAATTAACCTCTCTCAGCTACATTCTGTACTTCTGTAATACAAGGATAATCACAATACCACTCTCATGGAGGTGCGGTGAGAATTAAGACAGTGCAAGAGAAATGATTAGCACAGTGCCAGGTGAAGAATACGGGGCCTTTGGCTGCCGCTATCGCTAATAACAGTAATATTGTTCGTGCTATTTCAAAGTTGCCAATTATGATTTCAGGTAAGACAGTGAGGCCTTTAGGGTCTACAGAGGTTTACAGGCAAGTTTACCCTGTCACTAAATGGCCCCAGGATGCTTTATTTTTTAATGCTTTCTGCTACTCTTAATGGTAAGATGTCAGGCTATCAGCCATACTGCTGTCAGCCTGGATGTTATTTACATTTTGCTTCCAATTTACACTGGCGTTTATCTTGCAGGAGTTACCCATTAAACAAGAGTTAAGACTCTTAAGTACTGCAGTAACTCTCTTGGCCACTAGAGGTCCACTCCCGAAGCCTGGGCTGGGACTGCGCTGGGCTGGCCAGAAGGCTGTAGGCTGGTCCAGGGCTCCAAGTTTTAAGGAATCAAATTACACAAGATAATGCAAGTTTGCTCTCTATCTGCTATTCAGAGTTCTCCACAGAGGGGTTTTCATCCACATTTCTAACCTCCCTTTTAATCCTACTATTTATCACATGCAAACCATCAATTTCAGTCCAATACATATTCTGACATTTCCCAAGCAAACACTGGACCATTGGTTGCTACACCTGTGTGTCTTACACATACTAAATGCTCCACTGGAAAGCACCCCACCACAACCCCAATGGTCTTCACACCTACCAAAATTCTCTTCATCCTTCATGACTGGTCAAGAGTTACCTCTGTAAGAAATTTCCCATTGATCTCTCTCCTTTGAACTCATGGAACTTTTCATGCATTCCACTCACTAGACAAGGGATATTGCTGTATTATTTACTTTGTTCCTTTACTTAAGTCCTCCCCTCCTGATGCTCTGCCTCTCTCACTGATCTATGATCTACTGAGCTCACACGAGTCTTATCATCCCATATGGGTGTCCAAAAGCAGGAAAAGAAGTTCTGACTCTTTACTGAGTATCTGATGTGGGTCAGCCACAGAGCTGGTCATGTCATAATCTTGATCAATAAGTCTATTAGAGAGAAACTTCCATTCCTCTTGTAGAAATTGAGACTGAAAGAAATAAAACCACCTGGTCAAGGTCTCAATGCTTGTAAACCAACAGCCACAGTTCAAATCCAGATCTAACTCCCAAGGCCATGTAGATCACATCAATCCAACAGTGCATGAAGTATAATGGCATCTTGGTTTATGGACTTAATTTGTTTAATGAATTTGGGAAAGACAGCTGCATTTGTGTTTGTGTGTTGTGTGGTGAAGACAGCTGTAATTGTATCTGTCACCCGACGTGGAGTTTGTGAACAGAAGCAAAATGATGCCGAATGCTTTTGTTGGTGAACCAAATTATTTGCAGACAGAAGCATCTGTGAACTGAGGTATTAGTAGCTACTCAGAAATATTGAGGGGTTCCTTGAATAGTGAAGGAGCAGCTTCTGCTGTGGGTTGCCGTCCCAGACTATCAACCAACGGGGAGCCCACATCCATGGCCCTTGGACCTCAGGTCTCTGTGCAACCACCCCTCCACCTGTCCTCAGTTCCCCCAATAAGTCAGGGCTGCTTATGGATAGGAACATCTTCTCCTCCAGCATGACAGCAGCTCTGAAAGTCCTCTGCCCAGCCTTCCCAGCCCCTGCCAGTCTGCAAGGTTCAAAATACAACCTCAGATGGAAAATGGGGAGGTGGGAGTCGTAAGTGATGTTGAAAGTCACTACCAAAGAGGACGGGAAGACTGAGGCACGTATTTCCCCTAGGGCAGCTCTGTGATGCCAACAGCCCTACCATTCAGCTGGCCGTAATATTATGAAATATGCTGCAAAACAACTGGGTTTCATTTCAAACAGCATAAATTAACGAATCGCCCATGTGCACACAGCATCTGCTAACCTAATAATTAAGATATTAAAAAAGTCGCCGAATGGCACCAAAGTCAGGATAATGAGATAATTAGTGCAATGTTTTTAAAAATGTTAAAGACACAGGATCCAGTCAGGCACACAGCACCCCAAACGCAGGGCGGCTTCCTCCTGGCCTCTGCGCACCATGTTTGGATTAGCACAGTGTAAGAAGCAGCCACCGCTGTTATGTAACTAAACCCGGCATATACAGTTGTCAGTCCGGGTAAATTTAACTCTGCAGGTTGAAGGCAGAGCTGGCTTGCCAGAGCAGAACTCAGAAAACAGGAAAAATTTAAAGACACATTGCCTCGTGGACCACAAGGGAATGCTGTTAGGGAGCCAGTGAGGGCACAGCCAGCCCTGGGAGCCTGGTCCCTGCTGGGGCGTCAGCCCCCAGAACAGCCAGACAGAGGACAATGAATAGTGACAGGCGCACGGCTGTTCAATTACAAAACCATCTGCATTTCCCCTCCCTGTGTGGCAATAAAGGCGCTTAGCGGGCCTGATGCAGCTCGGAAGAAGAGGCGCTGAAACCGGGAATCAGGGGAGGCTTTAACGATGGGGTGCTGTGCAGAGCGAGCAAGGTGGATCCCATCTCCAGGCTGGGGTGCCACCGCCCGCCATGGCACAGAGGAGCCTGCCAGGAATGTGACTGTGGCCTGAGTGCCAGGCACTGCTGCCCCCGGACTGGGGGGCATGGAGAGGGTCTACCTCACCGCACCTCGGCCTTGCCAGCGGCAAAAGAAGAGGGTTAACTCCTGCAGTCCCTTCCCAGGGAGCTGGCAGGTGCCACCACGAGGCCATCCACTGGGAAATATCAAGATGCCAAAAAGCATCACTGCAGGGTCCACATCTCCAGTACCCACCCTGGCCCAGCGGCACTCAGCGCGAAGCGCGGGGGACAGATGTGGCCGAGTCAGTACAGACCAGGAGCCTCCCACTACAATGCCGCTGCTCCAGGCACACGGTAGTGAGGGCTTTCACCCAGGCGGAGCTCCTGAGAGACGCCCGGGGAGCTCAGGGTGGTCTCGTTTCCATGAGTCCTGCAGGGTGGGAGGCACATACACGGTGTAAGGCTGAGAGTGCATTCGGAGATGCTCCAACGACCCAGAGCGTCTGCAAGATCCTCTGCTCCGATGGGTAAATGCAACAGGGCTGGACCGGGAGGAAGGAAGTAAGGGGCTCACCTTAGACAGGAAGCGAAGAGGACGAGAACACACTCAGGAGCCAAGATAAATAACACGCCAGTGCGATGCTGTAAAAATCAATGCGGACATGAGACTATCTCTAGCAAGAGCAAAACACTAAAAACTTAAATAAAGAGAGCGGCAGTCTAGAGATGGCCAGGTACAAGACCCTGGCGTAACATCCTGGACGTTTCAATCTAGCTCACAACCGCGGGCTCAGGAGCACCACTGGCTTCGGCACGGTATTGTCTCTGTCTCAACCACATCTGCGTTTGCAGGACAACCTGAGCACGGGCGGCTGGAACGCGTGGCCGCAGCTGCAAAGTAAGGTTGGTAGGACCCGCCGGCGGGAGGCAGTCCACATCCATCTCCTAAGATGAGGCTCACCAGACATTCCCGAGAAAGATCGAGGGAAAAATCTGTGCCCTGGAAGGAAGCATTCGCCCAAAAATGCTTCATTCTAAAAGAATATTTAAAATTACTATGGAAGTAGTGATATAGCTTTGGCCTGCATTGTATTGTCCTCGAAATAGGAAAGACATTTCCTATAGTGGTATCACAGACGTTTCTTTTCTGTCAGTGCGGTCCCGATGATGCCACCCTCAGCTCACAAACTTTACAAGGCTCCCTACTGCCTACAGACTTAAATTCTGGAGCTTGGCAGAAGAGCCCCACACTCCGCACTAACCCCTGAGACTCCTCTGCTCTCGCCTTCCATCCACCCCACACGAGCAACCTGTCCCTTTGCAAGCCCCCGCCCTGGCAGACGCCCGTCTCTCCTAGGACTAGGAAAGCCCTCCCTCGCCTCCCAGAACCATCGCTCCTTTCCCAAACCTCATGGGTTGTTCCAGCCTCAACTCTCAAACCGCCTTCTCGGTGAAGCCTCGGAGTTTTATTAGGTGCTGAATTAGACAAATTAAAGCCAGCAAGCTATGGCCTCAGGCAGCTTTGGCATTTTAGCATGAAATTAACCAAAACACTTATCTGCCCCCCACCCCGCAAAGTCCCATTGTCAAAGCAGAGCGATTCCTCCTCTGCCTTCAGAAGCAGAGCCAACAGGGGAAGGAAAGAAAAGAGAGGAAAAAGGAAAAAAGCGAAGCTCCTATCCCCTACTGACTGCTCCTGGCACAAAGCAGGGACCCCTGAATGAATGTGCTCCCCACTCCAGGCAGACAGGAAGGCAGCTCAGCAGCCCCAGGAGTCAGAAACAGATGAACAGGGTAACTGTTCCCTGGATCCTGAAAACTGCAGAGAGAAAGGTGCACCGCTCTCCACACAAGCAGGGGAGAGAAAAATCCCATTTTTACCCAAAGCTTAACTGAAGTCCCCAGCCCTCCCACGTCCATGCCACCTGCTCTGTGATTGGCTTTCACTGCTGAGGGCTGTGCTGCTCAAAAGCCCGATTTTCCCGAGCAGAGCAATTCAAAACCATCTTAGTCACACAGATAGAAGGTGAAAGTATATTCCAAGCAAACTACTGGACTGAGGTCGCGTTTATCAAACCAATTACACCGAGATGTTATGGGAAGGTGGGGAGAATGTAATCACATATGACAGGGATTATCCAAACTGCTTACACAGGAAATCAGGGAGCTGATAACGGGCTGACAACAGCGAGCACCTGACAGAGGAGTTTCAGGCTCAGGCTGCCCAGGCTTGTAAAACAGAAATCACAACACAGAGCAAGCTGTGCTCCTGGGCACCTGGGCACGCTGGGCGCAGGGTGAGGATGGCTTGGGACAGATGCAGGAAGGGTCGTCCCCGCTTCCAAAAGATGCCCCGTCAGGAACCTCCAGGTGCAGGCTGCCAGGTTTCCTTACACTGTTCAGAAACAGCTGGACAGACCCTGTCCACGGGTGCTAAGCATTTGCGCAGTGAGTCGGGGGTGTGGCCAGGCTAGGAGCGCCCTAAGGGAGCAGGAAGAGGCACACAAAAGTCAAAGCCGCCGCCACCGGACGGTGAGGACTTCAGTGTGACACAGCCCAGCCCCAGAAGTCAGCTCGGAAAGTCGCTCTACACATTTCTGAGCCCTCTGGCTTTGGGAGGAGCAGCTGCAGAGGTCTCTGGACTCAGGGAAGGCCTCTCTCTAATCCAGACCAAGGGGCCATCTGGAGTGCACCAAGGCACACAGAGAGGGTCGCACTGCACCCCAAATAAAAGAGCCCTATGTGAACTTTCGGGAACATGGAGTCACT
Organism: Dasyprocta punctata; assembly: GCA_004363535.1. Lineage (NCBI taxonomy): Eukaryota > Metazoa > Chordata > Mammalia > Rodentia > Dasyproctidae > Dasyprocta > Dasyprocta punctata. The sequence goes on along the minus strand of RJWM01003032.1, from coordinate 112,163 downwards.
GCAGGAGACACCTAATGAATCACTGGCAGACAAGACACCAAAATAGAGGCCCTAAATAAAGCGAGTGACCCGGAAAAGGACATAAATACCCACATTGTAAAGGAGGGGCGTCCCAGGCCTCCCTGTGCATCTCAGGCTTTGTTTCAGACACTGTGGCACCGGAAGCACCCTCAGGAGGTCAGCCCAGGCCCGAAGCAGAGGTGATCTACGGCAAGTTCAAGGCCATCTTTTAGCAGTTGTTGCACTTAATTGAGTGGAAAAAGCTGTCAATCTAAAGTCCCGATCCCAAGGTAAATTCACTCTGAACTAACCATCTGCCAGGGCTTCTCCCAGGGCAGCCAGTACTCACCATCCAGAGGCCTGGATTCACTGCCTCATAATTAGATCATTCCTGAATTAAATTGACGGTCCCAGGGAAAAAAAAAATGCAAAGTGTGTTTTGAGACCAGAAAGCAGAAGCTGACTTGTTTTAACAAATGCAAGCGACTACATATTTTTTCACAGTGATAGGGTGGCACAATAAATGATTTTTCTAAATTAGGCTTCACAACAAGTATTATCTTCCACGCCACCCTCGGAGTTTATATTTGGATTTTCATTTGCAAAGTTGAGACATTTCTTGGAAGCATCATAGAAAAATCCAAAGGATGGGTGATTGCTGTTTATAAGCCCAGGGGTGTAAACAGGGTCACAAGACTGACCAGTCTTATCCGATGCTGCGAATGTCAAAGTCCTTGCGCATTCCCTGTCACTTCTGGGAGCCGTTGCCCGTTCAAAAACAAAAAGCAAGAATTTCAGACAAGTTGTTTTTGCATTCCCATAGCCATGCTCACTGGAAAGGCCAGGAGATGCAGGTTAAATAAATCACAAAGCAACAAACTGGGACCAGGCCCCGAAAGCAATGCAAACATCCTGTAATCAAAAGTAGGTGAAGAAACGAAACAAGAAATTCTGAAGGTTTCTCCGTAAACTGTACAGGGCAGGGGTGGGGGGTGAGGGATTTATGCCACATCCGATTCTGTCTCCAGGGCACTTTAAGGAAAGAAGTTTCTCAAACCCTTCACGTGAACTCTAATTTTTCCAGGAAGTATTTTCAAACTAACATGTTCAGTAACCTTTCCGTGTTGTTCCTCAGAAATCTGCACACCATTTGCTTTATTGCTGTATCTCTGAGGAGACACAGACAGAATCCAACAGAACACTATTCCCATTGGGCCTGCACCAAACAGGCCTCTGGAAAGACTAATGCAACCCAAAATAGAAGGGGCCCAATCCATTTGTGCCTAAAATCCCGATTAGATATTCCGATGCCTGCTTTTCCAAGGATGGAATGTTAAAGGTAAGATAGAAGAAGATGGATAGAAATAGAGAAATAACCACCAGGTCCTGACACCCTGACAGGCTAAATAAAACCTACTATTAGTGCCTATGCAATATTTATGTATGTACTATAATATTTCTACCTCTAGAACTTCAAATATTTCTCAAAGTTGCTTGATCTGAAGAGTCACCTGGAGCATTTAATAAAAACTTACAGTTTTTAGGTCCTTTTTTTAAAACAAAATTTAAATTCAGTCGGCCTGGACTAGGTTCAATAACCTATGCTGGTTTTTGTTTTTGTTTTTGTTTTTTTTTTGTTTTTTTTTTTTGGTAAATGTTTATTAACTATAACAGTGACAAACAGAGAGAGAGAGAGAAACATTTTCAATCCCTTTGCCCCATCTCCTTAATCTTCCTCCTCCCCTGGACCCCTTGCCCAACTTTAAACCACCTACCTTCCCTTTCCCTACTGTTTCTGCTTTATTAACTTACTCTTTTACACAAACTTACCGGAGGCCAAAATTGCAAAACTCTCAAAGGCCAGAAGCAAAGCAAAAAAGAATCAGAAAAAACTGAGCAGTTCATAGAACGAAGGTCTGAGGTAGGAGGAGAAGCCACCTTGCCCACACGCACCCCGGGGATGGGGGTGGCCTGAGACGCGGACACCCTCTCTGGAAGGGAGAGGTAACCACGGAGCGACCCTGGCCAGAATCAGAACTGAGATACTGAGGAAGACAGGATCGATGGACAAAGCCCCCTTTTCTAAAAGAGAGATCAGAAAAACTCTACCCCTTACCCAAGGAAGGAAAAAGGGAAGCTGTCATGCACTTGGAATTCTAGGTAGAAAAAACAAAAGACTAAAACCAGGCTCAAAAGAGAAATTCAAATTCTGAACCTATGCAACATGCAAACCCTTCTAGATTCTGAATTTGTACTACCCCCGTGTCCCAGGAGAGGGACACAGCCACAACGCAAGCCACACGGGACACTCTGGCAGTGGGGGGAAGGGGGAGTCTGGCAAAGAGGAATTTGCCATCAAAAATCGCAATCCACTTAAGAAGCAGATCCACTGAATACAAGATATGAATAATAAAAATTAACTTGACATCATAGGACACTATGGAAGGTTCACAAAATAAGCGCATGTAAAATTATTGAAAAGAATTTTAAAAAGAAGACATAGAAAACATAAAGATGTTAGTAGAAAATGATAACCAAAAAAAATAGATGAAAAGAAAAACATTTTCCAGTAAGAACAAATATAGTCTTTAAAATTAAAAATGCAAAGAACACGACACAGAAGAATACCTTTGGCATGTTTCCATTTATATGAAATTCAATATAAAGCAAGAAGGGGGATTTTAGGGAGCGGGAGACGCTCACTAAGGATGTGGGTGAGGGCCACACGAGCAGACCATCATGTGAAAGCTTCATTACTTCACAGCACGTATATTAAACCACCATTTAAAAAATTCAATAAGCAGTTTACACAGTAGATTAGACAGAGACCAAAGTGGCTCAAAGAAAGGACTGAGGAAATTGCTTAGAGCACTGGACATAAAGAAGCAGAAATAAAAGTATGAAGGAGAAATGAAAGAGAGGATAAAATGAGGAGGGCTCTTGCATGCCCAACAGGAGCTCCAGAAAAAGGGACCGAGAGAAGAAATGAATGTCTAAGAATGTTCCAGAGTTAAAGGAAAGCAAGTTATGGGAATGAAGAAGCACATCCAACCCTAAACTGAATGAACAAATCCAGGCCTAAACATATCCCAGGGACCCTGCACAATGCCAGAGGAAGAGAAAACCTTAAAAGCAGCCAGGAAGATGAATTACATACAAAGCAGCAATGATTTGACGGACAGCAAACTTCTCATCATCAACATCAGATGCTGCCTACCGGTCAAAGGCCCTTACCAAGCCATTGACTGTGGAGAATGAGCTTTGTTCACAATGACCGCGGAGAGAATGTACTTTCTCACAACTATCTTCGGTGTTAAACACATCCTTCATTGATTCTGTGAACGGGCTTCTGTTGCGCACCTACTGTGCGCTAGCCTGGGCAATGAACATCTCTGCTTTCAAAGAGCTGGGCACTCTGAACTCAGACAAGTTCCCAGCGGTGGGATGGGAAAATCCAGGTGCTTTAGAGGACAAGGGAAGAATGTGTGACCCTCAGGAGAGAGGTCTAGAGCAGCAGGTCCCAGCTGGGAGTCACCAGATGGACAGGCTCAGCAAGGGAGGACCTCAAACCCCAGGGCCTTAAGTATCTGTACCCTGCTGCATCTCGGGGGTTCGGAACAGGACCAGGCACACAGTGGGTGCTGTGAAGTGTCAGGCGGCAGCTCTCAGGGAGAGGGAAAGCAGGTGGAGGTGAGAAGGCACAGCATGTCTGGGGACCCCAGTGCAGAGCGGCTGGGGGACAGCGCATGATGGGGGCGGGGGAAGATGAGCCAGGGTGCAGGAGAGGGGCTGCGTGAAGCCACCGGAAAGGGTCTTACATTCTAAGAGCAACTGATACCTGATGCAGGGTGTTAAGCAACGAAGTAATGTATGAGATTTAGGGCTCTGGCAATCACTTGGATCCTAGTGTCCAAGTCAGAGCATGGCTCTGTTACAGAAGAAGGTATGTGGTAATGCTGATAGATAGATAGATAGATAGATAGATAGATAGATAGATAGATAGACAGATAGGCAGATGTGTGGGTAGGTGGAAGGAAGGTAGAATGTAAGAAAGGAAGGAATGAAGGGAAGGAGGGAAGAAAGAAGGAAGGAAGGAAGGAAGGAAAGAAGGAAGGAAAATAGATAAAGAGAAACAGGTGAGAATGAGCAGGTCTAAAAAACAAACAAACAACAATAACAACAAAAATATATATATTTTTGGCTGCCCAAATCCTATAGTGTGAGTTCCTCATCAGGGCTTTCCCATCAGGCTTACAGCGGAGCTGAACCAGGACAGGGAAACAGCCCTGACCCCGGCCCAGCACCCGGCCCAGGCTTTGCGACCTCAAGGCCCCAGTGCGCCATCCCCCTGCTGCGTGCGCACGGTGTTTCGCCCACACAGGGCCAGATCCTGCTCCGAAGTAGCAGGGTGGTACCTGTGGGCCCAGACGAACCTCACTGACTTCTATGAAGTTTGAGTTTTTCCCCTCATCTCACAAAAGCAGCACAGCAGAGATGGGTCCAAGGTGACCGTGCTGGCGATCTTCACGTGGACACCTCCTAGAAAGGGGCAGCCAGGCCGCACGGGTCGGGCCGCACGAAGCCATTCCTCAGCCAATGCCAAGTTCTCTGCGAGCAGCTCCTGCCGGGGGCCTCCGAGCACCGAGGAGCCGGTAGCTCCGGGGACGCACCTGTCCGTGCTCATGGCTCCTGCCTCCTTGGGACGCACAGTCCGCAGCGCCTGGCTGTGCTGAGCTCTGCTCACAGGTTATTCTCCCTTGCTTCAAGTTACCGATCAGAACCGCGTTCAGGAACTCCTCCCGAAGACTGCAGTTTCTCTTTGTCAGCCGGAGGGAGTCACCCAAGGGAGGAAGAGGGCTAAGTCTCAAGGACTTCTCTGGCACGGCCAGAGCAGGCATAGGAAGGGCAACTGAATACCTAAGGGATGAAAGGAAAACCTGCCACCAAATGGGTGAAGAAGTTACAGTGAGAAAACACTGGCGGGCAAGAGAAAGTAGAAACACAATCTCTAGGGGCTGCTCTGGGCGGTTGGCTAGGATGGACACTGCACAACGCCACGGAGCTCCTCTCACCCCACTGCAACTTCCCATCGCCGCAGATGGAGGAGGGCAGGACGGAGACAGCACGGAGCCCGCAGCACTGGGGCTGTTACGTCGACGGATTTCCCACCACAGGGATCGGGAGAGGGAGCAGCAGGAGGCAGTGTGGCAGGAGGTCAAGGCTCCGGATTCAGACTAAACAGCTGGTTCAGGCCTCAGTCTTTTATCTGCAAAATGCAGATCAAATTCTTGCCCGCTGTGAGCAGGTAGAGATGACTGGAAGGCCCGAGCCCTGTGTGCCCAGTAACCAATAAGTGGGAACCCAGAACTATTACCAATTCCCGGCGAATCACTGCCCGAACCCCGAGAACCGCGCAGATTCATCGTGGGCACACACAATATTTCATCTTTGTAACCTCAGCCCCTTTGGCAGTGGCTCCGAAGCACATGGGCTGATCTGTGGGTGTGGAAGGAAGCAGAGAGAGAGAAGGGAAGCAGCCAGGAAGTGGGGAGGAAGCAGGAGAGAGGGGAGAGACAGGAAGTCTTTATTTCTGCGTCGTGGGCCCCCAGCACTATCTCAGGCGCCACTGTGAACACCAGAGTCGTTGTTTAGAAGGTCTTCATTCATCAGTTATTTGCTCACAAAACAACAGGTGAGTGTGTGTTACCGCAAAGCGCTGTACTAGGATCCTGGGAAAACACGCGGCTGAACTACAGCTTCCCTGTCCTCGTAGAACTTGCGTCTCAGACCCAGGCTCCTACATAAACGATCCCCGCAGAGCTCAGCTGTGATCCCAGGACCAGTCCAAACAAGAACGGACAGTGACCTCCCTTCCTCTACCTCCACCACCAAGCTGTGGGAAAGGGGAGAACGCGCAGCGACTCCCCTGCCCCCAGCCACCAGGGCTCGGGCTCCACGTAAGGGACGTCTGATGTCTGCTGAAGACGGGGCCAGTTTATCTGCCTGGACAGAACCCCTGCCATGGGGATGCGATCAACGCAAGGTCTTCCCAGCCCCAGCAGGCAGGGTGTGGTGTGCTACACCTCACTTCCACTGCTGGGAATAGCCGCCAGTCTAACTCCTAAATTCCAAAAGATATTACTGATGCCGTTTATAATTAGCATGCTAAATAAAACCGAAGCAAGCTGCTGGCTTTGATAGGCCCGGTCCTGTCATGCAGCTGGAGAAGAAGGTGTGCATGTGTGCATGCGTATCTACATACATGCTGACGCACGCACACATGTGCACATACACACACTACCTGCTGAGCCCCACCTTTCTGAAATGGGAAACAGAAAGTGCTCACAAAACACACCTATTCTAAGGACACGAAAGAGGCAAATAGAGGAGCTCGCTGCTTCATTCTGATGGCCCCATGAGCCAGGATGGATTCCAGGACGTGAGACAGCCCTAGCACAGCTGAAGGCGGAGCCGTGTTACCGACGGACCACGCTTCCAGAGCCAAGCTCTGAGCTGCAGGACCATTTGAGAAGCATCACAATACTGTGCCGTTACCCTCCATTAGCTAGCGGCTCACCAGATGGAAACACACATCCGTCTTCACTCCCAACACAAAAAGAACAGCAAACATTAACACAGGAGAGTCAGCTAGTGCATGGTTTCTCTTAAAAAAAAAAAAAGAAAAGAAAAGAAAAGAAAAAGAAATGAAGAGGAAGAGTGAGCTGAGTCCTCCTCTCTGTCTAGCCACCTTTCCTTCACCATTTTTAACAGCTGTTGTGACCCCCAGCTGGAAGGCAAAGCACACGACTCTTTCCCTGGGTGGCTCTGTTGTTCATGACACTTCAGATGGCCACCAGGGAATAACACTGAACATAACATTACTAAATCAGATTAAAAGTCAGGGTCCTTAATTCTCTGACTCCAATACATTATCACCCAACAGCAAAACAAACGCACAACAGCAAGCAGGCTTTATAGGCAGGAACTGGGTCCGGCTGCTCACTGGCCCATATCATTTAGATCTAAAGTGTCCTCAAAAGTCTCCGGTGCTCCAAGCTGGGGCTTGGAGGTGACTGGATTGTGGAGGGTGTGCACTTACTAGGGGTTCATCCACTGGTGAATTAATGGGCTGTGGGGAGACAGAGCCTGACTGAAGGGCAAGGTCACTGGGGGTGTGACCTGGAAGAGTGAATTCTTCTTTGTCCCCGCTCCTCCTATCTTTCTGCTTCCTGGCTGCCATGGGTTGAACAGCTTTACTCAGCTGGCCCCTGCCACCACGCTGCTTCTGCCTTGGAGCCAGCCAATCACAGACTGAAACCTTTGAAACCATGAGCCAAAATAAACCTCTCCTCCTTTAAGCTGCAAGTGTCAGGGATTTCATCCCAGTGACAGCAATGTAACTAAGATCCAGGGGGAAGCCACACGGTCCTATCGACTGCAACACAGCCTGGAGAAGCACCACAGCTAGTACCGCCACACCTACTGGTGGCTACTGCAGAGCTCCTCAGTCACATGCCCAGTGACCCAGCCCACTCAGCACATGCACTTGGAAGGCTGTAAGTTGTTTAAAACACCAAACTCCAGCCTTTTCTGCAAGAGGAGACCTCAGATAAAAGTCCTGCATGTCTCTAAATGAGATCTGTTCCTTTCAGGTGTAGAAAGTAAACGACTACTGGAGAGAAGAGGAAAAGGAGCCCATCAGCTGCATGGACAGACAAACAAAATCAGTCTGTCCATCTAATGGAATATTGCCCAGCAATAAAAAGGTACAGGTTGAGCATCTCTAATCTGGAAATCTATAATTTTTAGATTAGGCATACTCAACCATTAAAGTCTATGTGAATACTGCAAAGTTAAAAAAAAAAACTCTGATTTATGAAACATCTCTCATGTCTCATCCTAAGCACTTCAAATAAGAGATACTCAACTTGTGTTGATTTGTGCTAAAAAAAGGATGCTAAGTGAAAGAAGCCAAACACAAAGGCCTTCATTTTATGTAATTCTATTTAAGTAAAATATCCATAAAAGGCAAATGGAGACTAACAGTTGCTGTAGGTTAAGGGCAGTAAGGGAACGTGACAGACAGGGATATCTGTGGGGTGATGACGGTAATGGTTGTAGAACTCCATAACTTTACTAAATTGCATTCTTAAGATGGGTGATTTGAATGGTTATAAATGATGTGTCAATAATAATTTGCTGGTTCTTTTAAAATAGTGGATCTTAGTCATGGGGTCATAGAACTTAGTCATGGGGCTACAAGAAGTGTGGCTTGAGTCGTGGCTGATCCATGGAGAAGGTAATTCCTCTGGCATGAAAGCTATTATTTGCTCAAAACCACTTATATAATTAACAATCAAGGTGGGATCAGAACTCAGGCCTCTTGGTTACATGTCTTACTAACCCTTCTCAGTCTTCATTATTTGGTTTTATGTAAATACCCTGGGCATTAACCATACAGATAATAAAATATAAAAAATAAAATACAAATACAAACAGATATGCCCGAACCCAAGACCAGCAAGTTTTGGGAGTAGATGTAACCCATGATTATAGTTATTCTCTGCTTGCTATAACATCTGTATATTTCATTTTCTTGTTTTCTAAATACTTATTTTGAGGCAAAATCCATGACAGTTTATCAGCTTTAGATTGAAGTTTTCTTTCCTTGCCCTAAAGAATCAGAGATGAGCATTTTAGATGTTGAATGAACTGTCCGATTCCCGGTTTCAGCACACCCAACAGCAAACAGCCTGATTCAGACCTAGCCACAGGGGCCTGCCTTTCTAATAGAAACATAAAATAGATCTCTATTCACAATGGAATTAAAATGTGATCCAATTATGCTGAATATGAAGGAACTTGTTGAATGACCACCCCCAAAATAAATAAATAATAAATCCCACACTCTAATTTAAAACAATGACACCACAGATTTAATTACCTTGGGCTTTACCACCATAGATTTCAAACAGTACAGGATGAAGAAGATAAAATACACCCAGGAAAAAAGGGGAGAGAAGGGATCTGTTTAAGTAAACAAATGAGCCAATTAAGGGTTTTTGGTAACATTTTTGGAGACAAATCAGACACCCTGAAAGTTATTAAAATGCTTCAAGCACTGACCCATGCTATGGGCTTAGGTTTGTGCCCCCCCCCCCGCAAATGTCCATGTTGAAGCACTAACCCCCAGTGGGATGGTACTAGAAGATGGCCCTTGGGGGGTAATTAGGTTTTAGATGAGGCGTGAAGGTGGCGCCCCATGACAGAGCCCTGTCTGTGGCCGCATAAGGAGAGACGTCAGAGCTCCCTGCCTTTGCCATGCACCGGTTCGGTGAGGAGGCGGCATCTGCAAGCCATTAAGAGAGTCCTCACCTGGGATTTGACTTCCCACTCTCCAGAACTGTGAGAAAATAAATTATCTAAGACACACACACACACACACACACACACACACACACACACACACTGTCCCTGGGATTTTTCTCACAGCAGCCCAAGCTGACGCAGGCAGCCAAACACGTCCCAGTTTGGTCGCCTTCTGCGTAACCCACGGCAGTGATGAAGGTTAGGCGGCTGCTTCCCCGGGAGCTCGCGCCGGGGTCAGGTACTCGAGGTGCTGAAGGATGCGAGGAAGAACCTGGCCTCCCTAGATCTGTACTTTGCAAGGGGCTCTTGTCGCAGTGACTTAGTTATACATTTACAGTCTAGCTCCCAACGCTTTCGCATTGGCATCGAGTGAAAATGAAAATAGAATTGCATATTTAGCTCAATGTGCACAAGCCCCTAACTTCCTAAAATGTACTTCAGCCTCAAAAACGATGCGTCGCTCCAAACTGCTTCCCTCCTCAGTCGTCTGTCTACACAGGGGCCAGCTGGACAGATGCTCCCATCCCGCGCGGGGTTCCCCCAAAGGCAGGTGTCTCCTCCTCTGACACACAGGGAGAGTGTGCAGCCAGCAAAGCAGGAAGGCACTGGCCAGTCCACGGGGCAGTGCAGAACTCAGACACGCCAGTGACCTCACATGCAGGAAGTCTCCAAACCATACAGGCATGAGAACTTTTCTGGCCGGTTGTTTCCAATCCCACCCAAAGTACCCCAAATGACACCTCCGCCGGTACCTAAAGTGGAAAGAAAAATTCCCAAAACCAAAGGCAGCACTCGTGGGCATGGAAGCCTGAGTGGAAGCCCTGAACCAGGTGATGTGGCGTAGGAGACAAAGATCCTGTTTCAAATCACAGAGGTTAGCCCCATACCACAGAATGTCAGCCTTCTGCATTATCGAATCATACACATGCCTGAATTTTCTCAGACAGCTCAGTTTATCTATTCTGTGGAAGGAAAACGGCAGAAACAGGAGTGATGGAACTATGCCAAGGTGGGCTAAAGCTAGGAACATCTTTTTCTTTAAAGTGTGCGTGTGTATATGTTATATGCTTATTGAAATATATATATAACTTAGCAAAAGTTTGAGTCCAAGAGGAAAAATGTCCCTTAAATTACACTAGTCTACAGCTGAGTTGTGCAACTTGCATACCCCTTCCAGATCCTCAGTGCGTCTCAGGCCGACACAGGACCCTTTTAAAGCATAACCGGTGCTAACCTGCTCCCCCAAGGGCTGTGACTCCCTCCCAGCACCTCACACAGGAAGGCTCTGGCCTGGCCTCCCCTGGCTCTTTGGACAGTGGCCAAGGGAACAAAGTCAACCTGGAGCACGCCCCAATGTGGTTCTCAGGTAACCCGCTGGTGAGATCGCATCTCGCGTGGGTTTAGCTCTGCCTAGCAAGGCAAAGGAGGTGCTTGGCCCCGGTCTAGAATGATTTCTGTTTAGGTTTCTTCAGGGCCTGGTTATAAACAGCCCAAAGAATGGCCCTGCTGTCCCGAAGGGCACCTTTCAGTGAAAAAAAAAAAATAGGACACTCGCTTAACAAAAGGGAACTGTTTGGCCACCAACGTCCTGCGCAGGGCCGGAGTGTCCAACTGGAAGGGCTCTCTGCAAAGTTCAAAAGAGAGAGAAGAAAACAACAGCAAGGAGAGAATCATCCCAGAATCACCCACTCCAGACCTCCCTTTCCCGCAGAAGCGCCAACGGATCAAATATAAACCTCTTTGAAGAAAGCTCCAGCCGGGGCTCAGTGCTCAGGTATTAGAAGACCCTGGCATCACGAGCCCCCCTACCCTGCTGTCAGATCCGACACACACACAGAACATCGCCCTCCTATATGCCCAGTTTCCCCCACACCATAAAAACAGGCTTTCCCTTTAATCTACTTACCACAGTGTGGGTGAAGGCTTCTAATTTCCCAGCACAGAGATAAAGGAATAATGCACAGAACACATTAGTGGAATATTGACAGGAAGGACATTTAGGGAGAGCTCAGGGAAAACAATTGAGAGCTCAGGAGGACCAGGGAGGCCCCTCCTCCTCCAGGCCACTGGAGTGAAAAATAAGATCAGGTCCCCCTAAGGACACAGCGCTTCCCCTCGGCCCTCCCCCCACCCCACCCCTGGCCTGCAACTTTATCAGCTTCCTGCCAAGACCTCCTGGGGTGCTGCACGGGTGGAAGTTCAGGGGACACAGCAGCACCAAGGACACAACACATGGGTGCACTGCTGACTGTGCCACCGTCACCTCCAACGCCCCGGCCGCCTCGCCAGCCAGCGCTTGTCACTGCTTTTTCTTCTCCTGGTCAACTTAAAAAAAAAAAATCCGGTAGTCAGCTTCCCATGGCCAGACCCGTCCTTTGAAGGTCTTCCACCCTTCTCAGGCCCCTCTTTCAACTTCCTCCCCCACAAAGCCTTCCTCCCAGGCCAGTGCACAGACCTCTCCAAAGCCACTATTCATCCCACCTCCAGCCTTGAGGTTCTGCCAGGCGGGAGGGAGATTCCCCTCGGACACAGGATAAATCAACGCCGGGCTGTGCAGAAAGTTTAAAAAAAAAGGGAGGGGGGCAGCGGTGACTCTTCACTATCTATCAGGTATGTCAGGAAGGGATCACCTCCAAAACACGCTGGGCCCCAGTCCCACCTGGGCAGCCGTGTGCGAGGACCTGGCTCTGGGCTTCACAAACATCCTTGATGTTTTAAGAAGATGTAGGATGTCCAGGTCTTAATCTACTTTTGTTTATTTGTGCAATACAGGGGATTGAACCCAGAGTCTTTGTACTTTTTAATGTTTTTAATTGTACTTCAAGATAAGGTCTTACAAGTAGCTCAATTACAGAGGTTGGGTTCAAACTTGCAATCCTCCTGCCGCAGCTTGCCAGAGTACTAGGATCATAGGTATGCACCACGATGCCCAGCTCGCAATCCAGCTTTTGTTTTTCAAAGACACTTTCTCTCTCCTACAGCCTTCTCCCATTCACTTTCCCAACCATATGTACCTGAGCCCGAGGCCTCGTTAAATGTTATTCCCCCACCCCATTCCACAAGCAAAGCAAAGTCACAACTTCCTGCCAAACCCACACTTCCAGCAAGCACCTCCAGACCAGCACATCCCAAATTGACCCATACCTTCTCCCCCCATTACATCCCAAGCCACCAAACTGTCCTGGCCACTAACCCGGCACCCAACTCTGAGACTGACTCCTCCCACATATACTTCTGATCCCACTCCCAGGAGGTTCTTCCTCAGAATCTACCCGCTACCCGCCACTCTGATTTTAACTCCTGCAACCTCGCTCCTGAATTCTCCCCACGGTCCCCTAACCTGGCTTCTCGTCTGCACTGGCAACTCCCCATTCCCGACCCCACACGCTTAGACATTAGGACCTTACCAAAAAAGAAATCGGGTGTTTCTCACTTAGACAAAATTTTGCTACAAGAAAAGGCCCAAAATGCTCCGCTGGGACCCCACCCGTCTGCCCAGCCCCCACTGGCAGTTCTCCTTGCTGAGGCCCAAACTGAGCAAATCGGAAGGCATCATCAACACTCAGCCCTCAAACGCCCTCTCCCCCGTTGCCCATTTTTTCAAAACCTGGGTAAACAGGACACCTTAGTGCTATCCCTTGAAGTGTTTCTCCACCACCTCATACCGTGTGCGCATATATTTTTCCTTAGTATCCGTTATAGCCCTACATTTTTCAAATTAATGTACCGTTGCTGCCCGTCAGTTCCCTTAATTCAGCTGTGCCCCCTCCATTAACCAACGCAGGGCCAAGCACATAGTAAGTGCTTAAGAAACACGTGATGAATCGGCCCAAGCAGATGAGGTACTGCACCCCCTTTAAACAGCAGAGGCTTTCGAAGAATATTAGATTTTTCTTGCCTCGTTCCGGTTTTCTCTCCGCTGGCTCATCTTTCACATATTGATTCTGAACTGCAGCATCCCAAGCATCCTGAGGACATTCGCTGACCGCTGGAGCAGGAGGCGGGGAGCTCGGAAGGCGCTCGGGCGACAACCCACAACCCTGCCCTGGAGGAGCGGAGACCAAGGCAAAGACAAACAGCTGAAGCAGCAAAACACGAATTCAATAAGGACTGTAATGCATGAGACAGAAAAGCAGAGTGTGTTTGCTACTAAGAAAATCATAACAGAAAAGACCAATTAATATGGGGATGTTGTCAAATGCCATGGCAATTTTCATTATAACATTTTATTAGGCACGATATGATACTGATATTTTTTCATCGAGGATTGCAATAAATTCTCCACTAAATACATTCTTAATCCAGATGCCAGGCAGTGAGGTCTTCCCTCCCCTTAAATCTTCATGGAGTTTAAAATCAACAGCGCTGATTTCAGATACAGGAGGCACACAGTTACTTAGGAAGCAAATTTGCTTTCAATATTGTGGCCATCAGAGCAAGCATTATATATAAAAATAAAATGTATTCTAAACTAAACACACACAAAAAAAATCTCAGTTCTCCATACAGTCTTTCTGAGGTTTTGGATGGCCAGAAGATGGGGTTGGCAATGTCACGGAAGCAAAGTGCTGGGGGGAGGGCACGTGGGGATAAAGGGCCACCATACAAACCATTTTAGAACATAAAGGAGGAGCCGGGCGTGGTGGCGCACTTCTTTAATCCCAGCACTCTGGAGGCTGAGGCAGGAGGATCATCGTGAGTTCAAGACCAGCCTGGGCTACAGAGTGAGTTCAAGGCCAGCCTGAATTGCATAGTGAGACCCCGTCTCAAAAAATAGGGCTGAGGATTTAGCTCAGTGGTCTAAGCACCTGCCTGGCAGGCACAAGGTTGTGCATTCGATCCCTGGTACCAAAAAGAAAAAAGAAAAAAAGAACATGAAGGAGGGGCCAGAGGCAGCCATCCAGGGTGGACAGAGACCAGGAAAGTTCTCAACACCTGCCTGGAGATGGCATCCTCGTAGGGTTGGGCAACGCCTTAAAGAGTAAGAATGTATCTCTATCTACTATGGGGAGAGAAGTTGTTCCCCTTACACCTTTCCTTGGGAGACCAATGACCAACAACCCTCCGTGTGTCTGCTCCAACTTGAGAATCTCCACTAACAGAGGTTTCCGGACACGCTAATGAGGCTGATGAGAAAGGCTGGTCTCCATCTGTGACAGTGATGCCATTACTACCGGACCCTCCACCACGGATCACTGACCCCGTGCAGGACAGTGGCCTTGCTGCAGGGACACACGAGTCAAGCATTTTCAAGCCAGCATCGTGTAACCATGTAGCTCCTTCCCACTCGGCCTGACACATATATGTACACATATGTGTGTGTGCATGTGCATCGTATATATATATATATTCACTATATGGTCATTTCCTGACTGTTCAATACTACTACACTGGGGCTTCTACTCTTAGGTAAAGTCTATTTCTTGAAGATCAGCTACTCAAAATCTGTGTGTGTGTGCGTGTGTGAGAGAGAGAGAGAGAGAGAGAGAGTGAGACCCATACTATCACAATACAAATTAGGCGAAATAGATGCTTAATGGTGTACTTCACTCTACGGTGGCACTATTATTACAACATTACTCTATTTTCATTACCCGTGCATATCAGAATCAGCTTCCAACATGTTTGAGTGAAGAAATAAAACCACCTAATCACAGTGCCAATTAATTCTGTAAAAGTCATGCCATATATCAAAACTAAAACATGTCTGTAGTATCCCAGAAAGGCAGGATTCCACTCTTGGTTCAATTCCTCTTGTTTACTACGCCTCTACCCCTTCTCTACTTTGACCTATCCTAGTGCAATTACAAGCAAAATCAATAAAAGTTTAATTGATCCTCGAAGAAAGGATATTATAATCCATCAGCACTCCCTCGCCTCACGCTAACGTTATTTTCCAGCGTCTACCCAATACCATTGTGGTACCAATAAACCACTCTTTCTCACGCTGCTCTCTCATCAGCTCAAATACTGTAACAGCAGAGCAATTTCAAACAGGTTGTGAGTCTCGGAGAGCACTGCTTGCAAAGTGCATGTAAATTATTAGATTACATTACAAGTGAAAGACTCAGCAGTAGGCCACCATAGTGGAGCATTAATGTAGAACAAGTTGAATGGAAACCTTATAGACGGGCTTCTCCAATGGGAGCTTTTGGCAGGAAAGAGAAAGTGAGTAAAGGGAAAGGGAGGGCCAGGAACGATGGGGCACCAAAGAGCACCAGAGCATGGCGGGAAGGAAAGAGCTACCCCAGCCCCCACGAGGGGGAGGGGGCCGGCCAGCAGGGCTCCCAGGAATGGCGGAGGTGGTAGGCAGGGAGCAGCCGAGCACAGGCCCACCCTCTGCTTGCTGAAGGTCTGAGAGGTAACCTCAGGAAGGCCCAACACATGGTGGATGGGACTGAACTTAAGCGATCCGGCCTCACTTGGCAGGACCCAGCGCGCGGTGACTGAACTGAGATGAGGCTGGATCCCATCCCAGGACCGGAACCGGCAGAGAAAGGAACAGCGTCAGAACCTCCGCCGATGCCCGGAGACTCTCATCTGTTTCACACAGCAGCCAATCAGAGCCAAGGAGGATGTTCCCAGCGGAGGGGACTGAAGACCCAAGGGGATGATGGGGAGGGGTGGCCACTGTGTCCGCCTCGTGGTCACCACCATCACGGCAGCCATGCGCACTGTGTGTGAGGCGCTTCCCAGGCCTCAGTACACGGGTGCCTGCAACCACCCTGCCCAGTTCACAGGTGAGGACAGAGGCCAAGCAGTCCATGGACTTACCTAACGTCACACAGCATCCCAGCAGCTTGTTGCGGCCTGCTGAATGTCCCAATAGGAGTTGTTCAAGAATGGGGCAAGCCTGAGCATATGATGCAGGGGCTCGGGGAATCTGAGAGGCAGAAGTGGGGCCAGAGGGTGGCCGGGTGGGAACTGAGGGTGCAGGTGCAAAGCATGAGCCAGCTGGAGATGGCTCAAAGCGTCACACAGTGCCGAGCCCCACAAGGCAATGTGGGAAAGGCGACTTGCAGAGCACATGAGCACCTGCTTTATCCAAGGCACTGAGCGGGGGAAAACATAAGCTGTGGTGTTCTTCCAGCAGAGGCCAGGCTCACACCCAGCAATCGACACTGAGACAGCACGGAAGCAACAGGCAGAGGAAGAGATTTCCTCTGTGTCAAGAGAGCCAGGCAGGTGCACGTGACCGACAACTGAAAAGTCGGAAGTCTTGAGAAGTCCAGAGGGAGAGAAGATCTCATCCAGCGCAAATGGATGGAAGGATTTCCAAGAAGCAAAGTGAGATGATAGCCCAGAGTGGGAACTGGACAGGGACAGATGGGAGAAAGAGAACAATGAAGGTACCTCCAGAATTTCCATGCATGTTTAGAAAAACATTGGTAGTGTCAGGTCTGAGGTGACCAGATGTGGGTGACCCTGAGAAAGCCCCTCGTGCCAGGAAGGCAGGAACCAGGCTGCTCTTGTTCGCTCCTTTCTTCCCCAAAGGCCAGCACAGTACCAGGCACAGAGAAAATGCTTCCTAAACACTGGATGAGTAGAAGACCTCCTTGGGCGCTAGCACAGTGACATCTACACTACACACACAGGAGAGGGATCTCAGAATCTATGGTCTAGGACGGATGCATGCCTAAAGTAACAGGATATTAATGAGCACGTGCAAAGAGTGGCATGAAGATACTGAATAATTATAATAATAAGTATGTACATTTTTTTGTCCTCCCTCGCCTCCTCCTTGAAACCGTAATGAGTGACACCTGGCGCTCTGCATGGGTTACTGTGGAAACGCACTTCCCCTCATTCTTCCCACTGTGCTACCCCGAGCTTGGGAGGGCTGCTTCTGCTGCATGCCCTGGACACAGTTTTCAAATATGGGAGGGACAGTTCATAAGTAGATCATAAAACCAATTTGGTGGGTCTTGACCCATATTTTAAATCATAGAGTAAAAATGACAGTGTAGTACAGGGCAAAGGAAAATGTTTTATATGCAACTATTACGTGAACATTTTATTTCTTTCTGTGCATGTATGTGTATATGTGTTCACAATATAGTTTTCTTTTTTCTCATTATAGATCATAGTATAAGTGTTTCAAAGATATCGCTATAAAGAGTCACCAATCCAAAATTAGAACTTTTTTTTAACGTTCAAGCTGAACAACCCTTGTTTTCTTTGATGAGTGTGGCCATCAAAATGTTACAGCACTTTCTGGGCTGGTGAACATGGCCCATCTTGAAACATCGAGAAAAGTCCATGGAACGTGCTACATTAAGAAATAGTTCTTTTGAGGCAAACCCCAATTTAACAACACACCGTCAATTCTTTGGAAAAGCAATTTATTGTTTTCTAATTATAAAACTAGTGCATACATAATGCAGGACAGTTCAGAAAATCTAGAAAAGCACAAAGAAAAAGAAACGTACAGAATCCCAACATCTAAAGATGACCACTTTATTATTACATCATTTTGGAATATGTGGGTTCAAATCAATGTATTGATATAATTCTATTTCACACATACACACACACTACAGGTTTGAACAAAAATGACGTGACCCTCTGCAAACTGCAATGAGCGCTGGCACTTTTCACCGAACAGGAGATCATGAAGTGTCCTCTATTAAAAATACTTCTCTACTGCAACCAGACTTTTAGTGGCCTTGTAGTATTCCATTAGCAGACTCTGTCTCCAGTCTGCCCAATGAAGGCAGAGCTTTGCTGGGGAGAGACACATACTCTCAGGGCCCTCGGCTATGCCCAGCTGTACTGACACCGGTATAAGAGGCTCAAGGCCTTAATGGTACTTTATTCCTACTAAATCCAAACAGGAGACTCAGGCAGTATTTTTACTGTGCATTACAATGACTTACTGACAGGGCTACAGCTCACTGGCTACTTTCTAATTAATAATAAAAACGCCTGCTGGGGTTTTAAAAAAAATAAATAACAAGCACAGACAATGTTCCACTATTGACAAATGGCCAAAATGACACATTCTCTTTCATACATATGTATGGCCTGCCGCTGGATTAACTTGGGTTCTCATCTTTACAGCCTCAGGGGCGTTTCCTGGAAACATGAACTTGACCCTGTATGGTTTTGGAATTTCTGAGGCTGCTGCCCAAGCACACAAGCAGAAAGGACACTGAATGAGGAAGGAGGAGACCTGGGGTCTGGTCATCACCCTTACTGGAAATAGGAGTTCCACATCTCACTAGGTTACTGCGAGCGTCAGTTCAGATGGGTGCCCGGCTAGAGAATGCGGTGCATAGGGTCCCTTCTGGCTCTAACACATTGAACTCTAATAAAATAGGACCAGTGGCAGCATCAGGAGCAGGCAACACATGTCTGACTCACACTCCCAAGCACAGATTTATAAAAGGCAAGCCTTAGAATATTCAAGAGCCCTTTGGGCACAGGTCAGTTCTCTGGATTCCTGGAGTCTCCTGTGCCTCAAGAAAAGTCTCGGAACCTCACTGATCTCGGGCTGTCATCCCCAATACCGTGAAGCCCAACACCTTTGGGGTAAACAGCCGGGCCCACGGAAGCTGCCGGCTCCCTGCATTCAGCATACACACGTTTATCCGCTGGGCAGTGGCGGTGAGACACAGCTCTAGCAATTTCACACCTGTCATCCTCAGTCAACTCGTCAGATCACTAAAAGAGGAATCGTTCTGGATTATCAAATCATTTCATTTGCCTTTGCTCCCCCAATGCTTCATTACCTGGACAATTGAGAGTTACGAGCAACCCACCCTCCCAGTTGTCCTGTCTCTTCAGACGGAACGTCCCTATCACACACATGTTCCTGGGAGGACACACGCTGTATTGTCACGTGGCCTTTCATCATCCACTGGTTTTATAACTGGAAAGTGAAAATGAAAAGCAATGCAGTTTATTTGAGAGGTTTGAGGCTTGCTAAATATACACATTTCCTCTGTGATTGGATGTTGAGAATCCATTAATTTCCACACAGTCACTCGTGCCCATGACTGGCGTCCGTTACAGGGGATGATATAAGCCTTCTGGCTTCCAGGAGGGCGGAATCACATGGGCTTGCCTTCTCTACCTTCTTGTCCATTTCTTCAGGTTTCTTTAAAACGAACTGGAAGAGTCAATAAAACCCCCAGCCATACCCCAAGCACCCTGGGAAGCAGATCACTGCGCCCTGCAGACCTGCTCCGGCTGTTTTGCCAAGTATTCCCTTACCTGCCTTTGTCAATTGGCATTCTCGACAAGTTCGTCAAAACTTCTCAAAGTGTCAACGCTCCTCTTTTGACTGCCCTTGTTAAAGATAATTTAAAATTAGAAAGTCACATTCCCAGCCATTTCACAGTCAATGCTAATTTCATTTTCTTTTGCACAAACGTCTCTTTTTCCCTCTGGAGATTCCCTGCCTTCATCCATAGTCTCCGCTTCCCAGCCCCAAACAGGCATTCTTAACACCTGAACACACTGCTCCGCTCCCATTCTGCACCTTCCTTATCTTTCTCCCCAGTACCTTGCCCAGTGAAATACACTTGAGCTTGGGGTTCTCCCTCCACGTCAGAGAGAAATGTCTGTGTCTACAGATTGGAAGGTCACCTTCAGGAAAGAAGCATCCAGTAGGCTGTCAATTAATCAGGACAAGACAGGAAAAATTACATCAGGCACAGCTTGGGATCTCGATACAGACATTTATGTTAGGGACATCAAAAGGATTTCTCCCACACAACCTAAAATTCATATTTATGCCTCTTGTTTAGCTATAACTAATTCCACACTTAACAACACAGTGGTTACTAGTCTGGAATTCTTAAGACAGTGATTACCATACTTCATTACAGATTCCAACACTGCTCACTCATTTTTCCCCTTTTTCGGGAAATTTCATCACTATTTTTGCAACCTGCCTGTTTATCCTTAGTAGTATTCTTTGCTTATAAAATAAGTCAAATGATTTTCTATTATTTTTAGTCCCACGTCTGGTTTGACACAGAGATTTCAAGCCTGTCTCCCCACCCGCCCTAAGCAGGCTCCAACGTTACCATTCCTCTCACGTGCGCAATCCCATCAAGTTTCAGAGTGTCATCTATACACAATTTTATTTCTTCTTACTTCTGGCACACACGCCTACCACTTACGTACAGCAACTTCGCTACATTCATATTTCATAAACTTCATCAGTATTCTGCCAAATCCTCCCCCAAAGTAAGCCAGGTATTTTTAACAGTGCACTGCCTCTTTCGCTGACTTGAAGACCCCATACTAAGCAGGGGTCCGCCCTGTACCCTAGAAGGCTTCATCTGTTATGATGTGGGTATGCATGCAGAAACCTCCTAATTATTTCAGAAAACTTTAAAGAGAGTTCATAATCAGAATGTCAACACTCAGTAACATGAAGATGCTTCAAGCCTGAGGGTTTAGAAATCCTCCGTTCTGTAATGTTTCTTCATTGTTCCCAAACACTGATGGAGTTCTAGGGAAACACTGTTAGCACAGAACCCTTCTCACCCCATGGGGCAGCCTGGAGTCCTCCATGCCTTTACAGCTGCCAAAACCCATACCCAGCATCAGTGGGCCCTGCAAAGGCCCCCCCAAGAGGGCCCCAGTTCTGGGACCAGACAGTCATAAGGAAAACACCGCACGGTGCCATCGTCATCGTGCCACAGTGTACAATGTGGTAAGGCAACTGCAGTAACAATGGGTCATATAAAGCCATCAGAATTTCTAAGGAAAAAAAGACTTCTTTCCCCAACATAAGCGGATGGTTACTTGTGATTTCTTTTAGCCTGAGCATGTAGGAGCTGAAGCAAAAGGCCGGCCAGCTCTGCCACATTCATTCCTCATCACAGTTCCATTTCTTTTTAGATTCCCCTTTTCTAAAGATTTATTCAGACAATCTCCTTGATGTCTACCCCAAAATAATAACAATAATAATAACAGGTTGTCACAAAAGAACTCCAGAACCCCCAAGCTGAACTGCCAGCACGATGCCCTCTAAGTGACGACAAGATAATCAGAGATGATCATTACATCAGGAGAGGCAACTTGAAGGTGCTCGCAGGGAAGCTGTCCACACTGGTCCAACAAGCAAAGCTAAGCTTAGAGGTACAACTGCTCCCCCAAAATCCAAAGGTGCTGTATCGATATTTTGGAAGCTCTTTGTTCTAACCCTAGAACTTCCTCATTTTCAGGATTAGGAGCCCCATACCAAGAAAGACTTCAACATATGTGAAAAAGAGGTAAACCTGGCGAGAGTATCTATCATCTCTACCATTAGACAGCGGGGAAATTATATAGTGTTACAGTAAGAAAGTAAATACACAACTTACTGTGAACATCACAGCCTTCCTGAGTATTCGAGAATGATTTTGCATCTTCTACAAGAGAAAGAATGAACAGAACTCGAGATGCTGGTTGAAATTTTTCTATGAAATAAAAGCCTCAATTAAATAGAACCGACTAATTGAGTTTTCTAAACCGCTACTTGCAACTTAGAAAACAAGGGAGACAAATAACAAAACATGAGGATTCTGCTGAGGATTTAACACAAAAGAAGAGAGAATATAATTCCAGACTGGGGTCAAGACAGATTTAGTCTGGTCTCTGAGACTGTCCCCAGTCACCGTTCTGTAATGTGCAATCAGAATTCCTCCTCAAGGCAGTGACCCTAGAGCCCTGTAAGATTCTCGAACCTTATGGAAAGATTCGATCATATTCTCAGTGCACTTCTGAGGGTAGGAAAAGGGGATCAGCACATTTAAAAAGCACATTCAATAAGGAAAAGATCAAAAAATATTGTGAGTTAATCTCCACTAATCAGAGAAATCAATTCATCAGTAACACATCGGTACTCTTGAAGAAAAATCATGGTGTACAGCATGTTAATCAACACTCAAGCGCTGATGATCAGGAGTTGGCTTTTTCTTTCGAAGCATTAATTCAAAAACGATAGTTTTATTTGTTAACAAATAGCCTGAAAAGATGGGTAAAAAAAAAATTGAACCATTACCCAACACCCAACAGTTCTATTATGAATTAGGTTTTCAAAAACCACAGACAAATGAAAGAAAGGAAGGGAGAGGAGAGAAGGCAGTGTTCATAAATTCCAAGCCAGGAAGACAATCCTCCTATTCAGCAAGGCATTCTCCATTCTAGGTTACTGATCACTTCAATGGCTAGGAATGCTCCTTGCTTTGGAAGACTTTATCACTAATCTGGGATGGACAGTTCAGCGGTCTCCTTCAGGGAGCTGATAAAAGCTACCTCAAAATCTATGAACATCATCTCATGGAAAACCAGAGGGCAACTAGTAGTGGATGTCATATTATGAGATATATATATTCCATATTTCCATATACATTCCATATATATATATAGTCCATATCTTCCATATATATTACATACATACATATATATAAATATATATGTGAATTTTATTTCTCACACACACACAATGCAATCACATTAGACCTATTTCTCTAGACACTTCAAGTGGAGTTCCAGGTTCTGCTTCCTCAGACACAGCAGACTACACATAAACTATGAAAGAGCACGGTACGCCGCGTGGACCAGGAGGATGAAGGGGAAAGGCAAGATCCTCCCAAAAGGTGGCGCAAGCTTTCAGAGTCCATCTCACACCAATACAACTTTCAGTAACACACAGTTCAGCCCGTGCTTCGCATACCACACCTCGAGTTCCTAAATGGAAAAGGGAAGTCGGGAAAAACGCACATTCTGACTCAGAAGTGCCGATGGACAGCCTGCTGGCCCCTCTCACACGCCAGAGGTGGCTCCCCAGTCACTGCTTTACTTCCAAAAGTAACTGGGCTGGCAGCAAAAATCCTCGGAACGTTCTCATCGGGGGACACGGCCCAGTATAGTGAGAGCCCTTACCACACCTCCCTGCACCCCACTTCAGGGCTCCACGGAGGAGCCACAACGGTGCTGCGCCCACCCCTGCAGCCCAGAACACACAAGCAGAAAGGACTCGGGCTGACCAGGCCCCAGAGCCGGCTCCCAGCGGCCTCAGCTGCAGAGACAGAGTCGCTGTCCAAAAACCCAGGGCTCCTCACAATGCCAGGAGCTTCTGGAAAATTCAAGCAGGTGATGAACATACAGCAGTTCTGCTCTGAATGTTTTAGTCACTCAGGACTTGAATACTAGATTAATAATTCAATTCTTTTTAAGAAAGAAGGAAAA
The DNA here is from genome assembly GCA_004363535.1 of Dasyprocta punctata. NCBI lineage: Eukaryota > Metazoa > Chordata > Mammalia > Rodentia > Dasyproctidae > Dasyprocta > Dasyprocta punctata. Next base: position 88,604 of record RJWM01003032.1, on the reverse strand, counting down.
GCAACAGAAAAGGTTACCACATCTATCAAGTGATACATTTTCTAAATTTATTCTATTGCATTTTTAAAGGGTATAATTATAAATGTTTTTATGAGCAATTTACCAGAAAATTAAAGTCCTTTAGTTTAAAAAATAATCATTTCATCCCTCTGGCAAAAGATTTCCTCCCAGCCAGTAGCATTTTCAAACTACAGGACATCACTTGTTCACCACAGAGAGCTACATCACACCAGAAACGTTGATCTGAGAACCCATCTCTAGAAAGGACGCCACACCGCAAGGGAGGAGAACCTACTAGAAAGGCAGTCAGTGGAAACTGAAGGGCAGAAAGGAAGGGACACACTTTCAAAGTCAAGGAGTGTTAAGGCTCTAGATGTTCCCAGGGCTAGAAATACACTGCAAGTCCTATTAACTGATTCTAAGTCAATCTAAACGGAGCTTCTAGAGGTTTCACTCCCAACCCAACTGCGCTTTTCTGAGCTAATCCCATCTTTAGGTTTCCATTTTCCCCCTTAGGTCGGCCTGCCCTAAAAGCCTCCCACCTTCCACACCAGCATGGCTAACCCACTGGGTGGTGCCCAGCCCTGAGACAATAAATTTAGTGAAGTAAAATACATGAGCTTCTGGCATGCAAAGAATAATGAGATCTGGGAAAGGGTTTTTAACAACAGTTATGTCACAATGCTCATGGCTCCCTGAAGCCCCAGAAAACCTTGTTAAATTAAAGATTTTCTGTGGTTTTTGGTTTTTATCCACGTCATTCTTACTTCCTGTATATCCTCTCTCCTGTCTTTCCCCCACCCCTTTGGTTGTCCCTGAAAGATGGGACCGAATGACACCAACCATCATGAATAAGACCAAGCAAAGGAAAGGACTTCCTGACAGCTGTGAAGGTTCCCTGCAGCTATAAGCACGGGGGAAGCCATCACTCGGATGACCAAGTCACACGTCTGATTTCCGATGCTCTGGGCATTGAAGGTACATCATCCCTTCACACTTGGGTTCCCAAGAGGGAAGAAGGAACTCAGCGATATCCTCAAGTCTATCTAGGTAACGTCTCAAGAGGTCACCTCAATGTCATGAGAATCCAGACCACAATCTCCTTAGACTTCAAATGCTGGCTGATGGAAAGCTAACCCCGGGACCCCTTGGAAAGCGTGTCCCAAATCAAGATGCTTCCCTTTTCGCCCAATGCCAAGAACTCCACTCAACCCTCTTTGAGGTGGAAAATGCTAATTATAAGGTGGTGATGCTTGCTTTCCCTTCCCAGTCGTAAGCCTTTATGTTTTAAGTATTTAAGAGGCGTAATCACCTCGTGTGTAGGTTAATTTCTTTCCGATATTGTAATTTATGCAACATTAATACTGGATGCCAGCTCCAATTTTCTTACTGCTTACACTCTGGGAGCCGACTGGCATATTCTGCCAACTCCATTACATCATCTGAAAACCCAAACATTTCCCATTTTCAAATCACTCTCAACTATCAGGCATACTTACACATTCTCTCTCTCCCTGGCTCTCTCTCTCGCTCTCTCTCTCTCTCACACACACACTCACACACGCACACGCACGCACGCACGCACAAAGATTGGCACCCCTGAGAGCAGACGCTACATCTGAGGTCGAAGTCTGCAAATGCACAGAATTTCTGGAAGCTATTCTCCTGCTGCGTTAGCTAAAGGATGCTCCCATCCCTGACCTCCCTTTTTCCATTCAGACTGTTATATAACCTAGTGCCTGCGTGCAGGATGTGAGTTGAGTGTTTGGGCCCTAGCTCCCCCCTCCCATTAAATCTCCTGAGAGGAAGGGACAGGGGTTTACTCAAAGAATGCGTGGGGGTGGCGCTCCAGGGGGCCGGGGGAAATGGGTCAGGAGGTCAGCTGTGAGCGATGCGCCGGCTCCTACCTGCCCCTCCCCCCTCCTCTCTGAGCTTCTGGGGCTGGTGGTACTGAATGCCCCGGCGTTATATAATTTGCAGGAACAGCAAGTTACGGATTTGCTAGTCGGTTCTGCAGCCTGCCACCCCTATCTCTTGCAAGAACACCTTCTGGCAAGAATGACACCTGAAGACGCTAATAACACACGGAAGGGGAGGGGCTACGAAGGAAGGGGTATCAGCACAAACCAGAAATCAGTGTGGCTTCCCATATACTATGCTCCCCTCTTAAAAAAAAAAAAAAGAAAAGAAAAGAAAAAAGCCACAGAAACACATGAAGGGGATTTTCTCCAGTGTTTCTGATTAACCCTGTTACATAACCCACTCGCATTCCAAATCCACCGTCTCAGGGTCTAAATATACTCTTTGCAGTCCAAAGCTCTCCGCAGACGAACTCACCCAGCCGGCGGCAGGTCTGGCCCCCAGCCCTCTCCCCTCTGCTCGGCGTCCCGGCCCCTGCGGCCCCCCCCTCCCCACGCCAACCGCGGTTCGCTGTGTTCACTCCTCAGAAATCGCCTTTAATTAAATGTTTTTCGCGTGTGTCATCCCGATGGCTTTTACTGTACTCGAATTCCGTGAATGGGAAAGCGCCCGGACTGGGGGTGTGGCCAAGGTGGGGAGGGGGGGTACTGTAAAACAGCCAGCACATGATCAGCCATATTCCTACCTCCCAACTATGCCCGCGGAGAGGTGGGGAGCGGCTCCGGGGCCCCGGGCCTCCCCAGCCCTCCCCGCCCGCCGCCGATCGCCGGTGCCCAGAGGAGGGGCGCGCGGGCCGGGGCGCAGCCCGGGTGGCGAGCGCCTGGTCCCCGGCTCGCGCGAGCCCGCGTCCTCCCTCCTCCGAGTGACGGGCGTGATTTATACATTATTTACAACAGTAATTAAAGCGGTAGCTTCCGCCTCTTCTTTGCAAACTCCAGGCGCATTCAAATAGTCCCCCCCCTCCGGAGTGGGGGACAAAACCCACAGCAGGTTCCAGGTTCCCACACCGTTAAGGGGAGTAAGCTCTCCTGACAGCTTACCTTACCTAGGAAAACGCCTGGAGAAGCAACGCATCCACTCCCTCAACACACACACACACACACACACACACACACACACACACCCCTAGAATGAAGTGTACAAATCGCCCAGGGAGGGAAAACCGCTCCAACTGTCCAACCACCATTCGACTCGCCCTGACCATCCTCAGATTCTCCCAGACTCGCCGGGAACCTCCAAGGGGGGGAGAGGGGAGCATTCCCCGGGTGGGACTAAGTTTGGGTGCCCCTGGAGCTTTCTCTTGGTGCCCGTCTGCCTGGGGAGCCACTGCCTCCCGGGTTCGTGGGGCGCCCGGGCGCACACGCCCCCCGCCAGCCGTGGCGCGGGGCTCGCAGCCCGGGCTCCAAACTTGCGCAGCGCACAACTTGGCGAGCACCTCGCGCGCCTGCACCCCACTCGCTGCCTGGGGCCTCTCCCCCCAGCCCCACGCCCTCTGCCACGCTCCGGAGGAGGTGCCCGCGTTGCCCCCAGGCCCCCGGGGCGCCCCCTCTCCATCCTCGGGCTCCCCAAGTCGCTCCGCCATCCGCGCCCCCCCTCCCCAAGCTCTAGGAAAACACACCCCCGACTCCGCAGCTGGGGCCGAAACTGACAAGAGGCGAAAAGGTGGAGGAGGAGGGTGGACACGAAAGAGATTTTTGTTTTCCTTTTAAAAGGACACTGCCGCTTTAAAAGTTTCTTTCCCGGGCCCCCACTCCCCGAAGCTCCGTGTTTTGGGGGAGCGAATTTAATCTGGGCAGCGCGGCTCTCCTCCCGTCTTTGCAAAAATAAAAAAAATTTAAAAAATCAAAGCCAGGGGTCGCGTCTGCCGGCTGTCAACCCCGCCGCCGCCTCCCCGCCCCCTCCTCCCGGGAGCCCAGCACGGGCTGCAAAAGTTTGCAACATTTCTGGGGGGCGGCGGGGGGAGGGGCGGGAGCCGCGGGCCGGGGGCGCCGCCGCGGGAGGCTCGCGCGCGCCCCGGGACCCCGCGCCCCGGGCGCCGCCCCCGGCCGCCCCCCGCCCCGCCGCCCCCTCCCCAGCCCCGCTCGCCGCCTCCTACCTCGGCTGGCGCCGGAATAGCTCTGTCTGCGCCCGGGCGCGGGCGGCTCGCTCTTGCGGCCGGATTCCGGGTGCAGCGGGGTCTCCCTGGAGCCGGCGGCCGCGTCCGCGCCGCTGCTGCCCGGCTCGCTGGCGGCGGGGTCGGGGGCTGCCGGAGCTGACTCCATGTTTTTCCCAATGTAGAGATCGCTGGAGATGGCGAGCTCCGAGACTCCCTCTATCTTCTGTTTTCAGAGCAACTCTATGGTACCAAAAAAAAAAAAAAAAAAAAAAAAAGGGAGAAGGAGCCCGGCGAGGGCAGGAGGGAGCGAGCGGGCGGCGGCGGCGAGAGCGCCAGGGAGCGCGGCGCGGCGGGGGACGGCGGTGTGCGCCCCGCGCGGGTGGCGGCGGCTCTGGCCACAGGCAGCGCTAGCGAGAGCCGCTGCAGCCGGCCCCCGCACCCACACTCCCCACCCTCCAGACCCCAGCCCGACAGCCACCGACTGGCTGCCGATTTTGGGAGGTGGGGAAAAGAGGGGGAAGGAGGGGGAGCGCCTCCTGCGCCCTGGTCCTCCCCTGGGCTCGGCCCAGAGACAGAAAGGAAAATCGGAGAGACGGTGCTGTGTCTACTTTTGAGACTCTCCGGGGAGCAGAACTCGCCCCATCCGCAGCCAGCCTGGGAGGAGACAAGCCCGGCGAACCCGCGCGGAGGACTCGTAGGTAGCTCCCCGCCTGCCCTACCCTCCCCAGGACCGCCAGGAGACCGGCGGAATTGGAAGCCCGAGGAGGAGCAGGATGGGAAGACGTGGCACTTTTTACTCTGGGATGGGACGGCCAGTAGGTTTCCAATCTTGGTTAGACAGTCTGCGTCTGAGACAGATTGTGGGAGCCTAGAATCGCCATGGACAGCCGGTTTCTGGCGTGGATGAAAGAGGTCGTTTTGAGCTCTGGGGCTGTTTCCTCCGCGAAGGATCCAGAAACTGTCGGGCAGAGCACTTGCTACTGAAGAAAACTTTGGCCTCTTTGGTCGGTGACTATCTAAACTAGATGAAATAAACCACACGGTAGCTGCTGATTGTCGATTCCCACTGGCACTTTTGCAATTAAATGCACAGTCTCATCCTTACAAGATAAGATATACTGGAGAGGTATTAATAATCCTCAATGATAAATTCAGATAATTAACAACTTCTAGTGAGTCGTGTCCTGGTAGGCACCGTTGTCACCCTTCTGTCACCAAAACACACCCGTACCAACTTAAAGAAACCCAAGGAGAACTGAGGATTGCATCGGTGTCTTCGCCCCAGAACTTCAGCGTGAAGGAGTAATACCAGTTGGGTGCATGGAAAATATTCAAAGGGTAGTAGCCTGATTGCCTGCCTCAACTGTCAATCCGTCATTTCCTTTTGCCTGCGAAGACAGTGATGAAATCAGTCCATTTTTAACACACACCCCCACCTTCCTTTCAGAAAACTTGAAAATTTTGACAATAAAGAATATTATTACATACCAGAAGGTGGCATAAATATGAGTGTCTAAGAGAGTCGGGTGGGGGAGACAAGTGCGAAATGTGTTTTTGCTAACCTCCTAGTTTGGAAAAAAAATACTTTTAAAAATAAAGGGGGGCAGGACCCAGTTAGGTGAGGGGAACCTCGGTGTACTAAGCTTCCCACGTGATTGATGTGACTATGACTGGTCTTGATCTGACTCCAAATCCACCATCTCTCCGCCCTGGTCTGTGTGGTCGTTAGTAAACCTGTGATCTACTCTTCAGGGTGATGCAAATATGATGTGAACGGTTCTGATACCATAATCCAGGCTGTGCAAGGATCCCTGGTTTTGGCCTGTCTGTTGGCGCCTACACACAATGCCATGATTGTCTTTGCTGTCCCAAATCAGATGTGTGGATTTCCCTGCATATCAAAGCTGAGATTTCCAGCTCAGCCTTTACATCCTTTGCCCTGGGTTTGCCTGTTAATAATGTTCTTGATGCAATTGACCCTAGCTGATCGCACTTGACTTTTCTAAGTAAATGGATACTTCAAAGTGCGCAGTTTAATAAACAACTTCCTCTGGGACAGCGAGAGTCCCAAAATTCATGAGCTGTCCCGTGTTTATTTTGGAATATTTAAAAAATACTTTTATGTTACATTTCACCAATAATTCTATTTGGGATTCAAAGAGCTGGAAAAGTATCCCTGGCAACCTGTTAACATACTTTTTTTTTTTGGTTAAATCTGTTCCCCTGGGTACTCAATTGGTTCTTTTATTCTTCTCCTTTAACTAAGGTGCGATTTGGTCCCTCTCAATAGGTTTTCCAGGAAAATGACCCTAGTGACCTTAACCAATTAAAAGAGACCATATTCCCCTCAGAGAGACAGCCCAGTCCCTAAAAACCATTTCTCCTAACTCTCTAAGACAATTACTGCTTCCCCAATTTAAAACAATTGGGAACCTGACTGCTTTCCCTGAGGGAAAAATAAAAGTAAGTTAGATACATTGCTTGAGTGTCAATCATTGTTACGGAAGTGTAAATTACCTGGATTGGGTAAGTATTTGAAATCTGAAAAGCACAGTGATTAGGTTTACATTTCTTTCCTCCCCTCATGCTCCTTTCTTGATTACCAATTAAAACTTTCCAATTTTCCAAATATTTGGAGAGATGGGCGCCTTCCTTCCATTCTGCTCATTGACAAAGGGCGACCCTGTGTGCTTACAAATGTTTATTTTACTTTGTGCCACTGACGTGTCTGACAGGCAAAGGCTTAGAGATGCTGTGCTTTGTAGAAGAAATAAGCCTAAATCCAGGGTTTTTTGTTTGTTTGTTTGTTTGTTTTTTGCCATTCTTCCTACTGTCCCCAACCCCACAAGGACTCTTCCTACCCTCCAGCCAAGGCCAGCCTCCCCTCCTGCTCTAATACCATTCTCCGACTCTGCAGTACCCGGACTCCTTTCCCTGGCTCCTGTGCCTAGTTCTCCCTCTCCTCACATACTTACCAGGTTGTATAAATTGTACTTTATGACATCGGTCCTTCCTTTCTGCATACATCCGGTTCCAGACATTATTGCTCACCCAAACCACTGAAGTAGCCTTCCAAACAACTGGCCTTCCCTCCTATAACGGCTCTAATCCATTCCAGAGAGCGCTGCCAAGTTAATTACCCTGAACCACAGCGCTCATTCCCCACCATGTCACTCCCCTGCTTACAAGACTTTAATGGCTCCCCATTGCCCATCCAATTAACTACTAACTAGTCAACAAGGTATTGAAGGCTCCCCCTCACTTATCACTGTCCTCCTCCACCAGCGATGGCAAGTGGATCTCATGGGGGGCGCTGGGGACTCCTGAGGCTGGCTGCAAAGAAGTGCGCTGAGGTTGATTAATGCTGTCTCCCATGGGTGGAGGACAGGAAGTAATAACTCTCAGGCCAGTTCCAGTTTGCCAATGGGCTTTGCTCCCTTACATAATCCCTGCAGTGTGCATAATCTTACATAATCTCTGCAATGCAGGCCACGCACCATGGCCTCCTCCCCCTCCCCTTTCCCTTTCCTCCCCTCCCCCTCCTCTTCCATCAGTACTCTTCACATAGATGCCTTTTCGCCCTTAATACCCTCACTGTCTTCCCAGTATTCTGAAAACTACCTTTCTTCCAGGGTCCGTTCAATATGATGACTCCTCTGTGAAGTCTTCCTTGATTTACCCCAAACCAAATACAGTATTTCAACTGTGTGTTTTGTATTCATCCCTCCTAAGGAATTGATACGTACCATCTACCTCATGGTACAGCCTGCTTTAGCATTTCCTGGTAGAAAATCTATTGCTTACAAACAAGGATTATACCCTTGCACACAGTAGGCACTCATTAGAGCTCGTGGATTTGAGGAATCATAAGATAGTATGTCCACACAGTGATTCCGTTATACAGCAAGAATGGAAGGCTAAACACTGCAACTTTCAATCACTTGAAATAAGCTTTTCCTTCCTGGGATAAAAGATTAGTTGACATGTATGGGCTGTTAAAATTTATATATGCAAAAAAAGTTGACAGTTATTTTCTTGCGTTTCTCGGAGAGAGAAGAAAAATGATGGAAATACATAGCAGAATTTCCTTGGGAGCGTGGAGCTTTCTCTAACATGCATAAGAACAAAGAAGACAGAAAATTAAAACTGAGTGCCTGGACAACAAGGTTCCTTATTTAAAACAAAACAAAACAAAAACCAAAAACAACTCATGGAGGAGATGAAGCTGGGCCATGTGCTGAAAAGAGAAGAAACTAACTCAAAGACAAATGCTACACTGCTGTTGGGCATGGAAGGGGCTTCTTCCTCCTGCAGGGTTTGCGTTCGGGGTGGCCGCCCACCAGGAAAAACCAGGGTCAGAAGAACCTTTTGTCAACATCATGGTAGCAGCCGGAAGCTGAGGTACTCCAGATGGAAACAGGAGAGCCAAGTTTGCTAGACAGAGAGAGGAAAACAAGGAGACAGCAGCATGTAGTGGACACCCTGTCCCAGCCCACTGCATAGGTGAGGACCCTAAAATGCAGACAGTTGATTTGCTCAGAGCCACCTAATTCATCAGCTTCATTAGTTTTGTATCGGTTGCGTGTCAAAATAGCAATGATTTGAGTCTATGGGGTCAAATGAAATACATTATGCAACTTTTTTTTTTTTTTTTGAGACAGGATCTCACTGTATAGCCCAGGCTGGCCTTGAACTCATGGCGATCCTCCTGCTTCACCCTCCCGAGCGCTGGGATTACAGGCATGCTCCGCTATACCAAGGAATTTCATCATTTTTTAAGTCTTTCACAATTTACCTACTAGAAAATTTTAAATTGCTACATCGTTTATACTATATAGATATAATGGACAAGGTCAGTATGGAATGTCTCTGGCACATAGTAGATGTCTTGACACTCTAATAAGTGTAATCCTTAGGGTACAGCTGGAGGCATCCTGAGACAAGGGTTAACAAAATCTTGGAAGGGTCTTGAGACTATACTGTTACATGACATACATCAGACACAGGAGATAAAACGTTGCATTGTTTCTCTTATATGCAAAACCCAAAATATACTTTAAAGAGCAAGCTAAAGGAAAGATGACAGGAAACGGGGAGACAGACATTTTGGAACTGAGGAAGGAGTTCTAGGAAAGTGGGTAGAGGGGAGAAAGTGGAGCGATGAGATAAAAAATGATCAAGATACTATATAGATAGGTAGATAGATAACTAGTTCCCCAAGACAAATGTATTATTATGCATTAAAAATGTACACTAATAAAATAAAATTTTTGAAAATCTTAATTGTTCTTCTGGTCCTTGTAAGGAGACCAGAGTTTCCTGCTGAGAACAGAGGAAGATGTGTGCCTTTTATGAAGAAGGTAAGATGTTCACAGCAAGACTAAGTGGCGTTACGTCTTTTTCTTAAAATCGTTCAGAGATGAGGCTTGAACTGCCCTGGGACGGACCTCCTCGAAGCAACCAGTCTCTCCCGCTGGGTGTGCACCTGTTGTCCCCTTGACAGCTTCTGTAACGAGAACTGTAGACTTGGAGAAGTACATTTGGCAAGGCACATACTGTCTTTGTGCGTCTGCCGAAGATCAGCTGACAATATATACATATATACCTATTTTCTATTCTGTTTCATCAGTCCATTTGTTTATTCTTTTGCAGACACCATACTGTCCGGATTACTGTAGCTTGGAACTGGATTTTTAATTTTATTTAATTGCCATTAAATTGACGTTAAAGTGCCACATGAGGCTAATGGTGACTGCATCTGACAATGTGGACTGTTTATGTTTTATTCTTTTGAACTTCCAAGCCACCCTTTTATAGAAATTCACTCATAGATTTTAGCTTCTATTAATATTTATTTTGTTTTTAAAAATACATGAAAGACGCTGTAGGGGATTTTAAGATGAAGCAGGTATATCGTACATCCTCTATGAAGGCCTAAGACAAGGCCAGCAGCGCCTGTACCTTAAGATCTCAAATAGCACCTGCCCCGAAATGGGTTCAGGTCAACGGCCTCAGAAAAAGCCCATGTTTTCTGTTAGAGAAATCAGGGAAGCGTCCTCAAAAAGGAGGCATTTTATAACTGCTTTTCCTGTACTCAGGGCTAAAGGTACGAATCTGGGAAGGTGAACCTGTTCTTAGTGTTGTACACAAACACCTTCCATTAAGGAAGTACATAGGAAGCTTCCGTTTTCTAAGGTGAAGTCCTTGAGGGAAACTATCTCACAGATGCAGACCACATGAGCGGTTCTCCCAGTGTGGTCCCAGGCCAGCAGTATCTGTGTGATTGAGGGAGCTGGTGGTACTGCAGATCCCCAGGACTTAAAACTTTCTCAGTGGGGTCCGGCAGTCTTGCAATGAGCCACCCTGGCGATTCTGATGGGTGCTCAAGTTGAAAACACTGTCCCAGATTCAAGACATCTGATTCATGAGTGCACATACATGGACCCCATGGATTCTAAAAGAGGGTTCTTTTTAAGAGAGTAAGAACCACACCTCCAGGACTCAGAACTACAACACACCGCAGAATTCCAGCCGAATGGAAGAACCTATGGTAAGTCTACACATCTCACCATTTTGGTGGTAGTTACATAGAGAATGCTTTTTATGGTTGTTGCTCTTTTAGAAAAACTGGGCTCAAAATTAAATTTGAAAAACAAATTTTAAAAAGAAGAGAAAGAAACACCCCCCCACCCTCTACCCCCCTGTCAAACTAGCCTGGGGCGTTGATGATTCAGAACCCCGGCTCTACCGTGGTGAAGACAGATACTTACTCGGAGGCCTTGTGTGAAGCCGAGTAAGAAATCAGCAGAAATATTTTCTACTTAACAGATCAGAAGGGTGACAAAGACAGCAGTACTGTTCCAGAAAGCCACATCATGGTAGATATTATGGGTCAGATTTTCCTTCAGAGGAACTTCTGACTTGTGGCCCTCTAATGCCAGCAAAAGTATTCATTTCCCGAACCTGTCCTTGAACGCTCATTAATTTTTTTTTCCATTTTAGGCATGTAGTGCATGAACAGCACAGCCGAACAAACCACCCCAAAATTCGCCCCACTTATTGGCATGAACACCTCTTTTTCATTACTTTATCTGTGGACGAGATGGAGTTATGAAGCTCATCTCCAGGCGCTGGTTGGGGTTAGTTCTGCTCTAGCTGATTCTCATTCTTCTGGGGGCAGTGGCTGATGGAGCAATGCTCAACTCTGACCAAAAGCTGGTGCCCAAAAGAGAAAGCTGATCCCCCAAACCAAGACGAGATCAGGTTTATGCACCCATCCCATTATTAATATCTTATTGGTCAAAATAAGTCACATGACCCAACCCAACATCAAGGCCTGGGGAAGTATATTCTCCCCACCAACAGACCACAGCAAGGATGGGAGCGGGTAGAACTACTATGAGGGGAGTAAAGATTGGAGGCTAATAATTTGATCGCCCTGGTGTCTCATCTTTAGATCAGAGGACTGCAAGCTTGACTGACACTGTCATCATCTGGGGAGCTTTAAAAGGTGCTCAGGCCTGGGTTGCACCCCCACAAAGATCCTGTGCAATTTGTTTTTGGAGCAGCCCAAGTTGGGCGTAGTAAAGGCTCCCCAGGTGATTCTAATGAGCAGGCAAGCCTGAGAATCACTGTTGTTCAACCAAATGCTACCTACTGAACACACATACTGTTGACCAATGCTTTGGGGAGGACCTTTTTCTATTCATTTTTGGAACGCGTCATCTTTTAAGACCTTTTACAATTAAAATGCATCGCTGTATCAGATGCCACTTCAGCTCCCTCCAGGGAACAGCCGTGGGGCAGATTCATAAACAGGCATCATCAGAGATTCTCTTAGTGCTGAATTCTAATGAATTGCTGGTGATTCGATTTGTTACTTATCTATCCGCAAAGCAAAAACACTCGAGTGGGTGCTAATTGTCAGTGGTCCCCATTTCTGGACGAGCAGTGTTTAGGAGTAGAGAATTCTGCTGTACCTTCTGAGGATAGGATCTGCTTTCTGAAGACCCTGGGTACTTACACAGAAAATGTGTTTACTTTATTATTTTGTGTCTTGTTTATTTCCATATTTTTGTATAAGGCACTTTGAGAAAGATCTCCTTTGTTTTGTTTTTTTTGTTTGTTTGTTTTTTGTTTTGTTTTGTTTTTTTTTTTGGTGCCATCTGGCATTGAAAGTTATATACAAACATAGAAACTCTAAAGGACCTTCTAAAGATTTCTGAGGACCATATAAAGTCTTTTTCAAGGGGCAGGGTGTTTTCAGCCATATCGTTTGGAAAAGAAATACCTGAGGTTGATAAGAGCAGGATCCTCATCCTTCGTAAACTATGCTTCTTTTCAACAGAGTTTCTGCCACTATGGGTCTCTGTGTATTTTTAGTCCTAAAACTCTCATGTCATTTATGCCATCATTAATTTTATTTCACAGTTTTCCATTGGCCTCTTGTGAAACCTCTTAGCACCATGTGAGTAAAAAACATGTTGCATCGTCCCCTTTTATAAGTTTTTTTCTGTATTGAGAAAAATAATATTTTAAGAAAGAACCAATCTACATTATTGAAAATCCTTCCTGTTTTTTCAGAGATCTTCTAGATACCCTGATCAACCTATGATTTGCTGATATGTTGTCTGGCTTATAGACCCACTCATTTGTTGAAAAAAGAAGATAAATCATCAGTTTGCATATTATTTCTCCCCTCAATTGATTGCTGGCTGTCAGGATGCTTGAGATTTTGAATAACCAAGTTATTAATTTTTGGATGAAATTCCATAATGCAGTGGCTAATTATCCATGCGTATGTAGGATTTGGGGTGGGGGGAGTTCTGTGTAGAGCCACAAAAATATTGCCAGGAAGAAAAAAAATACATCCACCGCGTACATGAGTCACTGGGAACATATTGGATGCATTTATCAGAGTAGGAAGCACTAGAGAGTCAATAACATTTCAGTGTGACACTTACTTCACATCCAAAAGTAAGATCCACAAATATTTTCTTCTCGGGGATATGTTGTCATAATAAAGGAAACAAATCCTTGGGTCTGCACAGCTGTCACCCTTCACATTTGTTCATGGTGACATGACCAAAAGTGGTGCAGGGATGGGTGAATCATCGCTCATCGACCACCTTTCCACAGCAGAGACCAAAGGCTGGGGTCCTAGCACCGCTGCCGGAAAGCTGTGTGCCTTTGGAGAAGTTGTTCAACATCTCTGGGTTTCCCTTTTTTTGCAGGATGGATTAGATGATTTCCAAGGGCCCTAGGCAATTCCATTTCACTGCCTAAAGAAGACCTGGCACTACAAAAGACACAGCGCTGGAGGGAGTTGGGTAAAAGCGGATGTTGCATGTGGAAGATGTTACGGGTGGAATGTTGTGGTGCTAAGGAAGTCTATTAGAAGATCAGTAACACTGTGAACTCAGATTAGAGGCCGCCTTTCAGTGACAGGAAATGAGTGAGTCCAGCAGGTACCTTCCTGAAGTCATTCTCGAGGCCCAAGTGAAGGGGGGGCCTGGGACTTCCCCCCGATCCTCCATGTGCCCTGTACCACTGTATTGGTCTGAGGCTACAGCCCCAAGAGACGCTGGCTGTTCTCACCCCTGCTGGCAGAATAGCACCTAAATCATCATTGCCTCAGTGTAAGCAGAGGGATCTTTGGGGCCCAGACACAGGCCGTGGTGTGGGGGGACACGGAAGCGCCCCAGTGAACGTCAGCATGCAGGCGGCCAGGCTTTGAAGTTGGTTGGCAGCCACACCAAAGCCAGGTGGGGACCCAAGGCCAGTAATGAGCCTCCGTCTTAACCGCTGGGCTGGACTGGGGTGGAGCTGGTCTCACTGACCACGTGCACTTGGGCACCAGAGGACATGGGCACAGCCTAGGAACCACGACTCATGGCCTCAGGGACGAGGGTCTACAGGTCTTGAACCTTCCAAGGGCTGCTGACTGACACCACCCCGTGAGAGCCTCAGACTTCATGACGTCTCTGTTTACACAGAAACTTAGCCCAGGAGGGTCAGAGTCTGACCAGACCTCCGGAGGGAACAGTCCGCAAACGGAAGCCCTGTTTCATTTTGTTGCTCATGTTTATGCCACACATTTTCTCTCCAATGCAAACAGTAATAAAATGAAGAATAAAAATGAAGCTAAAATCTCAGACTAAGGGGAAGAAAGAAGGAAATGAAAAGGAGGGTAGATTAGTGGAAAGAGGAGAGACGTGAAAAGCCTCTGCCTCAGTCCCAGGCTGCCACCTAACACCCCCCACCCCAAGGTTGTATAGGAACAGCTACTGGCCACTGGCCTTTTCGGGGTGCAGACCTGTCCTCCACATGTTACATGTATGCCCCACATAGCCGTGAGGGGAAGCGGCTCCTGTTGTCACTCCTGTGTCACAGGTTGGGGACGTGGGACACATGAAGACCAAGCTCTTAGAATTCTTGGCAGTGGAGCGATGTGACGACGTCCCTCCCCCCAGTTCCAGAGCCACATGGGCCCTGCCCATGACCACTGCACTCCTGCTGGGCCTGTGCAGGGCTCCTGAATAAATCACTGCCTTCCTGGACACCAGCTTGTTAACCAGACGAGTCCTTCCTAAAGCACTAACCCTGGCTCAATCTGTGTAAAACAGTGAGAGCAGGAAGGGTGTACGGTTAGGAAGGAACGACAGGGACGAAGGAGGAGAGGAGAAGCACTGGGCAGGAAAGTGGCACGCTTCCCTCCCCGCAGCAGGCAGCCTACTGCTCTGAGGTCCCCTTCCACAGGAGAGCCCTGCCCCACTGTGGTCAGCAGGGCGTATGTGTGTGCGGGGGGAGGTATACAGGGGATCCATCCCAGGGCTTTAACATTGAGCTACCTCCTCAGCCCCTTTTTAAAAATTTTAACATTTTGAGACGGGGCCTTGTTAAACTACCCAGGGTAGACTTGAGCTTGCCATTCTCCTGCCTCAGCCGCCTGGAGTGCTGGAGTTACAGATGTGCACTGTTACCCCTGCTAGCAGGATTCTCGCAAAGCAGAGGTCCTTGGCCTTCCAGGAGTCCTAAGGGAAAATGGAAGTTCGAGTCTTGGGTTCTGCAGATAGAAAATTTGAAAAGGTTCAAGTTTGGGTTTTGCTCCTGCCAGCTCTGTGAATCCTGGGGAGGCCCTGCTTCTCTTAGAATCTGATCCTCAGCCCTCGGTGGTGGGTTCAGGACCACAGAGCTCCGCACTCCGGAGCTGCCCCTGCGGCCCCTGGAAGGGGTTACAGTGTGCTTGCCTGGGCCGAGGCAGCGCGGGCACGGAAGCCCCGTGATCTGCAGAGGGAGGGAACGCGGTACACGTGTCCACCCACCTGGAGCTACACTGCCACTCGCTCGTTTAATTGAGCAATGACATGGTCATTGCCCCCATCTGTAGCTCTTCTCAGAGTCTTATAAAAGTAAAGGTAATCATGTTTCCACCATTTATGCATGGCAAGCGCGTGCCAGAGATTTCGCCGGGGACCGGGGTAAGGACATGATGACCTTAACTTAGTTTAGTCTTTGTAAAGAAAGCTGCTGTTGAGGCAGGTGGAGGCATGGTGTGGGAATGTGGCAGGAGACACACAGAAGAATTAGGGCACTGGTCTGAGTTCATCCATCAAAGCCTTTCTCCATCAGAATCTGTCCATTAACAAGTCATGTTATGGACCGAGCAAGGGTTTAAAGCTAAGGGCATGAGTTCAGATGGCCCCTTCTGATAGTCTCAGCAGATATTTCTCCATGGGAGACTCTGCCAGGCTGTGTTCCACGTAAAGAAAAAGAAAACTCAGCTCAAAATGGGCCAAACCGGATGGTAACTTTGTCATAATCGAAGAGGTCCTATAGAAAGCTGGACCTGGGGTTGGTTAATCTCACGCCACAATGAGACCCACAGAGGCCTCTTCATCTCCCTGCTCCATGCCCTCTGAGTGGCAGGTTGGGCCTTGTCTACCTTCCTCATGGTGACAAGATGCTTGCAACTGCTCTAGGGGTCAAATCCTGCAGAAAAGGGCCACCTGGTGCTGACATGTTTTTTTCTAAAAGAGAAAAGTAATTCTTCAAGACTCCTAAAAAGACTTTCATTTTTGTCTCTTGGTCAGAACTGAATCATGAACCCAGTCTCACACAAAGCAAGACTGCATTAAAATCATGCAATAATATTTTATATACTTTAAAGCATTCACCCCTGTACCATGCAGTGATTCCTTTAATAGAACTGAATAAGGGTCAGAGGCACTTAGGACTCCCAGAGTCCCCCTTCCAGGAGGCCTGAAAGTGGGGGTTGGTCAGTCCCCAGGCCGGTGGGGACACATGGGGAATCCCTGCTCGGGACTCTGGAGTCCCCAAACCATACATGTCATCTCTACCTCTGTAGTCTCATTTTAAAAATTTGCATTTGTTTATTTATTTTTAATTTTATTTTAAAGAGAATAAAACCAAGCAAAACAAAACAGAATAAAGCTAATCAAAACAGAACAATGAAAGCGATACAGGACCTCAGAACAAGATAATAGGAAATCAACAATGGCTACCATAATGCCTCTTTTTTCTTCAAAATAACTATCCATACCATCAGACATGATAAAGTCAAACAAAACAATACAGAATAAAACTTATCAAAACAGAACATTGAGCAAAACAAAACAATAAAATGGAATAAAACAAAATAATGAGAACCATATTGGATTTCAAAAACAAGACAGAAGGAAATCCCCCATATTTGCTATATTGCACATTGTTATCTGCTTAACAGATGCTCAGATCACTGGTCTTAAGCCTGCAAAGTCAGTCAAACAATGCAAGCATTAAGTTGTTTCTGTACCTCAGTTGTTATCAGCTCAGCCTGTGATCCTTCAAATCAGCTGGTTGCTTGGTGGCGGGTGTTCTTGTCTCCTAGCCCATGCACTGGTTGGCTCACAGGAAGGGTAAACAGGTTTCTTGTTACTGCCCACCCCGGCTCCTGGCCCAGCATGCCTTCTGTTGACTCATGGGGTGGGTGCACTGGTTTGCTTCTCCTCCCAGGCCCCGGATAACTTGTGCTGGCTCACAGAAAGGACTGTATATATGTATGTATTTATTTAAAAGAAATCTTGCTGTGCAGTTCAGGCTGGCCTTGAACTCACTTTGTAGCCCAGGCTGGCCTCAAACTTGCAGCAATCCTCCTGCCTCAGCCTCCCGAGAGCTGCGGTTATAGGCGTGTGCCACCATACCTGGCTCGTCTCTACCTCCTGCACTTCAGCTCTTGGCACACACAGTAGATAGCAAGCAACAAAAACAGCTCACATTTCTTCTCTGCTCATGTTAAGCCTTTTTCTGCACTGTTCCAAACAATCTTCAGTGTACCATATATCAAGAAAGAGGGATGAGGAGTGCCCCTCCTCCACGGAGGGGGAAAGTGAGGCATAGATGCAGAAGTACCACAAATAATGGAGCCCTGGTTTAAACTCAGAGCCATCCAAGCCAAGAACACATGGGATTAACTAAAACTTTATCTGGGATATAGTGGTTGCTAACTGTTTCTTGAATGAGTGAACACGCGAACGGAAGAGCACAAAGAAGGAAAAATAAAACGTGTTCACGCAGATGAAGTAAGACAGAGAAGGCAAAGCTAAGTCAGGGGCCTGGGACAGTTCCAGGGACGTGGCTCAGGAAGAGTCCTTGACGTGCAGGATCCCAGAAGAAAGTGGCCGCCAGCACAGCAGGCTCCCGGGGGGAAAGTGGCCCTAACCAGGGGGACTACTTCGCGCCTGCCTCCCTTGCTAACCGAGCCCCGGGCGCCCTCCACCACCACAGCCACCAAGTATGAGATACGATGGGGACACAAGGGCCACCAGGAGGCTCTGCTGTGCCTGTCCTCCACCTCGGCTGTCCTGCAAGGCCGGGTGACCCGCCAGCGGGCCTCCTTCACCGTGCAGGAGGCTCCTTGCAGCTGCGCGCGCCCGTTCTCAGCCACGAGGGTGCCATTCGGTAAAGAGCTGCTGCGATGTGGCGGAGGGTTCCCTGGTGACCTCCTAGACTGATCGTATTCCGAAAAGTGTTTAGTTCATCTCTGGGGGGAATTTTCACACTGGGAAAATCTGGTTAAGTGCATAAATGAATCTTCTAACCAGCCAAGATTGAAGATATAATAAAATCACAAAGCCGGAGGGCCGTCCCTGGAAGCGACAGGGCCACTGCTCCCAGCCCACACTTCCGACCGCCGCAGCCGGGTGGACACCCGCGCAGCCTCAGGAAGGAGGTTCCAGAACACCACGCCGCCCTTTGACCTTGGGGTTATTTCTGCTCCTCTAACTTAATTCCCCTAGGCGGTAGCTTGGGTTCATTTCAATCATTCCCACTCCCAGTGGAGACAGAGGACAGATGATCCACAGAATCCTCTGAGTCAGACTTCCTTAAGCTCAAAGACAGTCATTAGGATCCCAGTGGGGTCTAAAGCTTTGGGGTGAAGGCCCAGTTTAATGCTATTATTTTTCCCTTCCGCCATGTAAACTAACAGCACCAAGAATCACTGTGTTGGACTGGGAGTAGTGTTTCCATCCAGAGTAGTGTCTCTATCAACGGCCGGATGGAAGAATTCCTAATGACAAATGCGAGCGTCTGGCTGACAGTAATGTTCGCTATAGGTCAGCCGTAGGGCCCTGCTCCTCACAGCCTCCTTTTAAACCCTTCTGGCTACTGAACCAGGGGAAATCGCATGCGAACTCTTACAGTTGCACCCTGGGGCTGACGCTTGTCACTGGTGTCCACGCTGCACGGACCAGAGCCTGTCCCGTGACCTCACCTCACTCAAGGTGGCTGAGAAGGACAAGTCAAACAGCTCCCCAGAAGGGAACATGGCCAGTACTTGCTAGATGACACTAGAGGTGACCATGGGCACGCTCTTGTGTGGGAATTGCTTTGCCAAGGTGTTTTCCATTGAGTACCTGGGAGGACCCAGGGGGAAGTCCAGAGAGGTTGTGAGTGTGTCTCTACAACAGGAAAATGACACATGGTTCTCTTTTTCAATAATCTGTGCAAAATTAATGTGTGTCTCTCATATGACAGCACCACATCCAAGGGGCACCTTGTGAGAAAACAGGCTTAGTGCAAATGGGTCGCAGCTTGCTGGGTGTCAGGTCCTAACCTGCAGGCTGAGAGAGCAAAACAAACAGGAAACTGTCCCTGATGTAAGACTAACGATGTCAGGGTCCATGGGGAAGATGGTCAAGTTATTAAACCCACTGGTTAAAGCACAAATGCTAGAACAAGAAAAGCCTAAATTTGCATTCCAGAGCTTCTACTTGAGCGTTCTCCACATGGACTGTAGTCACAGTGGCCTTCTGCACAGGGCTCGCAAGAACCACAGTGGATAATCCGTGGGAAATGTACACATGACACAGTAAATGCAGGGTTCAGAAATCATGTTCTTTTTACAAGAGCCCAGGAAGGGACCTCTGTCTAAAGCACCAGGGGCAGTTTCCTGGAGAAAGTACCTCCTGCTTCTTTATGTTTGAAAGGTGAATGAATAGCAATTACCCAGGGGAAGAAGGAGGTTAAAAATCTCATCAAGGTGGGCATGGTGACACACATCTGTAGTTCCAGCATTCCAGGAGGCCAGGGCGGGAAGATGACAGTGTTAAGTGCAATCTGGGCAAATCTGTGACTTCATGAGACCCTGACTCAAAATTAAAAATTATAAAGGGACTCAGAATGCAGTAAAGACCCTGGGTTCAGTCTCCAGTATCACAAAACAAACAAACAAACAAACAAACAAACCCCTCGTCAATAAAGGTCCAAGTCCTCAGTTCAGGGACTGACACTCTCACTTAGCTGGGGTGTGGGACCACCTCTTCCAGCCTCGGTTTCCTGCCATCTTCCTGGCCGACCTGTTAGGAGGATCCCACTTCAAGCCACATGATCTAGTGTAGAGGCCGGGAAGGAGCGCTCAGGCCCTGCTAAGAAGTGGAGGTGGGTGGTGCTGGTGTTTTCCATCTACACCAGTGTCGGTCTCGCAACAGCCTGCAGAGAGGCTCGCCGCCCCTGTTCCGTGCACAGTAGGGTTAGGAGCAGAGCAGCCCCCTGGCTGCGGTGGAGGACAAGGGGAAGGAGCAGAGCCGGGTTCGTTGCTGGTTATGAGCAGTAGGCTGCTTGGTTGCAAAGGAAGGTAATTGACTTAGGGCTCCCAGTAAATTTAAGAGGCTTTCGTTTGTGCCAGATGAAAATTAAGTAATTAGCAAGGAATGTTCACTTCCAACATCCTCGGCCAACTGCCTATTTCTCCATAAAGATGGGCCCTAGGGGAGTGGAGAAGGATATAACAGCAATTAAATAGGAGCATAAACCTTGCAGAGAACTGTCGCGGCAGGGTCAGAGCTGCGCTGGGATCTCTTCTAGACTGTTCACTGTGCCCCATTCATACATCTGTGCTCCCCAAGAAAGGGCAGCCACACGAAGGTGAGCAACCCCAGGCTGATCCATTCTTTTTTTTTTTTTTTTTTCCTTTTTGAGACAGGGTCCTGCTCTGTAATTCAAGTTGGCCTTTAACCCACTCTGTAGCCCAGGCTAGCATCAAACTCACAGTGACCCTCTCGCCTCAGCCTCCAGAGTGCTGGGATGACAGGCATGTGCCACCATGCCCGGCTGCCATTCTTAAAAAGTAGAACTCGAAGTGAAGAATTTCTTCTACAGCCGGGCATGGTGGCACATGCCTTTATTCCCAGCACTCAGGAGGCTGAGGCAGGAGGCTCATTGTGAGTTTGAGACCAGCCTGGGCTACAAAGTGAGTTCAAGGTCAGCCTGAACTGTATAGTGAGACCCTGTCTCAAAAAATAGGGCCGGGGATTTAGCTCACTGGTATAAGTGCCTGCCTGGTAGCTGCGAGGTTGTGAGTTCGATCCCCAATACAAAAAAAAAAAAAAAAAAAAAAAAAAGAATTTCTCCTACAGAGCTGCCTGTGAAAGGCAATTGTGATGTAAAACACAACTGAGAAGTTACCACATTTTCTCTAGGCTTCAAAGTCATAGGCAAGGCCAAAAACAAAAGCTGGAACAGGAACATAGACAGTAAAACCTTGGTTTGCAAGCATAATTCACTCCGGAAACATGGTCGGAATGCAAAGCATTTATGTATCAAAGTGAGTCTCCCCCTAAGAAAGAATGGAAACTCAGATGATTCGTCCCACCACCCAAGACTACTCATATAAAAATGATTACAATAACATAATGCAAAATAATAAATGCTGTACAAAATATAAAGAAAAACAAGTCAACCTGCACTTGCTTCCGAGAAGCTTTGTGGCTGGCGTGAGGAGACAGAGAGGAGGGTCATCCTGTAGCACCACTTTCACGGTCACTAAGCAATCACTGCTATTTATTGGCTGAATGGAGTCTTTTTTCTTTTCTTGCAACTGTAAGAGGGAACCTATTCGATGACATTTGCTTTTACCTCCTTTTGAGGGTCCTGCCTGCACGGCTACAACCTTGCTGAGATGGTGCTTCTCTACAAGTGTTGCAGTTTCTCACATTTTCCACGTCTCACTAATCTCACTTGCGGTGAGGAATTCCTCTGCCTTTCTCTCTTCCTCCTCTGTAGAAAGATCTCCCCCATAACAATGGGGAGGGGGAGGGAGGGAGAGAGAGACGAACCACTGACTCAGCTGTGATCATGTGACATTTGGTGTCACTACTTGTATTGCAGGACATTGCCCATTTATCAAGTTAGAATTTATTAGAAACCTTTGCTTGTCCTGTGGAACATTCACAGAACACGTTACTTGGGATCCAAGGTTTTACTGTATATCAAATTACCTATAAATGGAAATATATGCCTTTGTACAAACATTTATTATTTGCTGTGTTCTAGGTCCGCTGTCAAGTCTTGTGAATATAATAATGAATCATAAGCCACCCCTGTGGTTCTAAATAATTCAGGATTGAATTCCACTCTAAGTAACAGAAATCCAATCCAAAACAATGCTTTATGCCAATTAGAAGTCAATTGTGTTTCTGGGGTTGCCATCTCCAAGGGACCCAGGATGCTACTGTTTCATAGGTTGGGTCTCTTTTTTAACATGACGCCATCCAATCCACTACGGTTGCTTTAGCTCCAGCCATCATAGCCACATCTAGTGAGCAACGACAAAGCAGGAAAGATCATGCCTTTTCCCTTTAAGGATATTTCACAAAATCCAGGTATTTCCTAGCTTCAGGGAAGGCTAATTATTCTGAGTGGTCATGCACCCAGCTAAGAATTGAGAGCTCTGTTACTGAGGAAAGCAAGAAATGATATTGAAGGATAATTAACAGCTTTGCTACAGGATTAAAAAGCTCACTTTTCTGCTTTTCTCTATTGTCTTATTTATAAGCAAATCACTGAAGTAGCACCACTCTGTTCCAAGAGGGAGAAAAAGCCCTGGGCGCAAGTGTGTTACAGGAAAAATTGGTCTTGATTTTCTCCTTGCAGATTAATAATAGCTGAAGGTCTTGTATAAAAACCAGGACAAGAAAATACAAAAATATCAGAAGAATTTAAAAGATATGCCTCTAGGAGATAATTGTTTAACCTCATGGAGGAAAATAAACCTAAATTTTTATCTCGTGCTGTATACAAAGATGCAGTCCATAAAAATTAAATGTTCAAGTTTTAACCAAAGCCATGAACAAATTCTGCAATAAATTTAGGGTTTTACGTGTTATATTGTGCGTGGGAAGACCCTAAAGAGATCACACACATACATACACATACATACACGTAGACACACGACACAGTGTATGAGACAGCATATTAGAAAATGTATTTCCTAGTGAGTAAAAGCAAGTAAATACAAAACATATAACAAATACAAAATTCATGAAATAAAATTTATATTTTATATTATAAGGCATCAAGACTCTCAATGTAAGAAAAAGATGAATCCCAAATTTTAAAAATGGCAAAAGTAATTTACAAAACAGTTGTATTTAATTTACATAAATGCTAACATAATTCAGGCCAAAACAGCAAATAGGAAAGGAAGAAAAAGGTCATAAAGAAAGCAACCGGACCACCTGCTGTCCCATGGAAGGAGTCTGAAGTCTAGATTGCAGATGAGATGAGAGACTGGGGGACTATCTCGGTCTCTGTACTTCAAGGACAATGGGAGGGGTCCCCAGTGCCATTTGGACCACAGTATCTGAATTTACAGCTTTAAATGCTTACTTAAAAATCAAAACATCATATTCAGTGTATCTTTACCCAGAGCCGGGGGTGACCTGGGAAGGCAGAACTCCTCACTCACAGCTGGTGGGAAATAGAAGTTGACAGCCACTTTCTTGAAGACCACTTGGCAAGGAGGGACGTTCAGCAGCCCGTCAGGTGTTCCAGACCCCAGCTCGTTCACCTAGTGGTGGGACAGGTCGTTGGCAGAGCTGGGTGACAACTTGGTGAGGCGTTTTTAGAAGATACACTTGCTGGTGAGCCATAGTTAATTTTTTTAAATCGCAGATCTCAGTGGAGATGTGGATGGGTAAACGAGTAGAGCTTTTCCTGGATTCGGAGGGGAAAAGCGGCCAGCAATTCTGCCGACCTATGTTTGAAATCTGACTGCTTCTTGTCGATCACAGAGTGAAGTGCAGGAACTTGGGTGCCGACACTGGGCCAAGGATGTGAACTTTGGGAAAGATGTCTTGTCATCAGCATGGGAGAAGCAGCCGGCACCTGCTACACGCACACACAGACGTTTGTCCGAATACCAAGCCATGGGCTGGTTTACCCCAAAGGGCCCCTGGACCACTGGGAGCCAGGACGATTCCTGATCGCGACCCAGCGTTGAAATAAATGCTGCTGGGACCTCGGTGAACGGGAGCCAAGGACGGGCACGGCCCGACACTGCTTCAGCTCCGCGCTGGTGCGGCTGGCTAGCCACAAACAGGCGCGTGCTGAAGCTTTTAAAAGCAAAAGATAGACAAAGCAACACTGAAAAAGAGGAATAAAATTAGAAGACTCACTCTACCAGACTTGAAAGCGTACCCTAAATTGTCTGTAATCATGACAGCGAGGTACCGGGGTAAGGAATATGGAGATTAACCGAGCAACCAGAAAGCCTAGAAGTAGTCCTGAACTTAGGCCGACAGTTAAATTTTTTAGCATAATTTTCACCACTATAAAGTGTATAATTTTTAAAGTATATGCCAAAGTGACGTCAGCATTGGCTACTCTAGGCCATTCCCAAGATTCCAAAAGAAACCCTGTGACTGCCATGTTTCCCCCCAAATAAGACCTCGCCACAGGACGATCAGCTAAACCTTGCCCTGTCTGCCACCACTCTTCTCTTGCTCGGTGGCTCCTCTGGCAGGAGTTAAGGTGAGGATGGCTGATTGGGGCTGGCAATTTTGATCTCTAGCTTTCAAGGCTCATTATCTTTCACTTAGGTCTTATTTTCAGGAAAACAGGTGTTTAGTATTCATTTCCTCATTCCCTTTAACCACCTCTTCCAGCAGTCACCAATCTAGCTTCTAATCTCTGAAGATTTGGATATTGTACACCTCTCATAAAATACATGGACGCTTGTGTCTGGCTTGTTTCAATCGGCATTTGATGTTTTCATATGTGTGTATTTCTTTTCTCCCTCTTTGTGACTGAATAATATTCCCCCCTATAGCTATGATACCTTTGGTTAATTCACCCATCCAGTGGTGGACATGTGGATGATTTTACATGGTTTGTGTATGATGAATAGGGTTCTATGAGCACTTGTGTACAAGTTTTTGTTTGGATGTATGTTTTCAGTACTTTTGGGTATATAACTAGGGGAGGAAATTCTGGCTCTTATGACAACTCAAAATTTAACTTTTTGAGGAACTGCCAACTCGTTTCCACAGTAGTTGAACATTCTTCATCCCCAGAAGCAACATATGAAGATTCCAATTATCCAGATATTGTTAAAATTATTATTATTCACTTAAAAGTATTATTGTAGTGAATGAGAAGCACTACCATATCGTGATTTTGATACACACATCCCTGACAGTTAATAACATCAAGTGTCTTCTCATTGATCAATTTTGTCGATTTTTTTTTAGAAAAATCAACTTTTGACTTGGTCAATTTTCTCTATTGTTTTCCTTTCTCTGTTTTATTTATCCCAAATCCTATCTTACTCCTTCCTCTTGCCTTAGGGTTAGTTTGATCTGCTACTTCCTAAAGGTGGAAGATTACTGATTTGAGATTTTTATTAACATACATTTTTATATTTATAAATGTCCCTCTGAGCACAGTTACTCAAGTTTTGGTGCTGTGCTTTTGTTTTCCTGTATCTTAAAAGGTTTTCTCATTCTTCTTATGGTTTCTTTTCTGATCACCTGGTTACTTTAAACTGTGATGTTTGATTTCCACATATCTGTTATTTCTCCAAGTTTTCTTTCCCTCCCTTTCTCGATTCCTCCCTCCCTTCCTTTTTTACATTTATTGTTGTGGTGCTGCAGGTTGAACCCAGTATCCTTTACCCTGAGCTACATCTCCAGCCCATTTTTATTGTTTATTTTGAGACAGAGTCTCGCCAAGTTTCTAAATTGCTCAGGGTTGGGCTCCAGCTGTAATCCTCCTGCCTCAGTTTCCCAGAGTGCTGGGATTACAGGTGTGCACCACCACAAATCTTTTTTTTTTTTAAGACTAATTTCTAATTTCATTCCATTTTAGTTGGAGAACATATTTTGTATGACTCCAACAAATTAAATCTATTGGGACCAGAAATAGTCTACTTGGAAAAATGTTCCGGTACATTATAGAAAAATGTACAAAGTCCTTCCCACAAATGGTGATGGAACAAGTATAAATCCGCATGGAAAAGAGAGGAGCCTCTCTTTCTCCCTAACTCATACACAAAAGTTAGTTCAAGGTGGAACACAATAAGCTCAGTGTGAAAGCACAAACCTTCAAACTTAAGATAGAAAGTATGGCTATATCATTGTGAATTGGAAGTAGAAGAGATTTTCTTAGAGGAGCCACAGTTTGCAATAACCATGAAAAAAGATAATACACAGGTATTAAAATTCATCAAATCAAAAATTCCTACTCATCAATCGACACTTAAGAAAATGAATAGACAAGTCAGGGACTAGGAGGAAGATTTATAAAATATATCTGGCAGAAAAGTGCTTTTCGGGATATGTAATGAACTTCTACAATTCAATAATAAAAATTGAAATCATTCAACATAAAGTGAGTGAGTGATTATAATCTTCGTTCATATGTTTTACATGGGCAAATATTAAAAAGGTTAAGGTGTCCATGAAAATGTGTTCAGCATCATCAAGTAAATGGAAATGACAGCTATGACGACACAGCACCGCATACCCATGAAAATGGCTAAAATTAAAGGAAAAGAAACTGACAACATCCTGTGTGCACGGGAAACAACATAAACCTTCATGTATTACTGATGGTCTGTGAAGCTCATCAGCTGTTTTGGTGAAAGGTCAAGCGGGTTTTTTTTTTTCCCCTTTAATCGAAGTAAATATACACTGACCTTATGACTCAGAGATCTGAGCCTCGGATATTTACCCAAGAAAAACTAAAAGGTATATCCACCAAGAGACTGTTGCAAGAATGTCAGCTGCAACCTTATTCACAAAAAACCAAGCTGGAAATGGCTTAGGCACCCATAAACGGGGGAAGGGCAGAATCCGCTGTGGTATGCAGAGGCCGTGTAGAACAGCACATTAGTATGTACACGTGGACCACTGAAATGGCCAGTGGATGGAGACTGTTTAAAGCAAAGTAAAATAGAGCCTTACCCACCCCTCAATGTGCATCAGGAAATGTTACCTTGCATTTTCTAAGTTTGAAGGTTTGTGATTTTCCATTAAGCTCATTACACTGGACATTGAATTAACTTTTGCATATGGGTTGGAGAGGTAGAAGCTTCTTCTCCATCTGGATGTGTGATTGTTCTATCACCACATGCTGAAAGACTGCTTCTCTCGTGCACTGCTGTGTTAGCACTGTCAAAAATCAACTCTCTGTAGAACACTCCATCCAACAATAGCAGAGCACACACCTTATTTTTCTAATACAAAATAAAGTTTTCTAGGGAGACCATTTATTACACTCTATGATTTCACTTATGGGAAGTTCTAGAATAGCATAATTATTGTAAATTAGAGAAAAATCCAGAATGTGATTGCTTCTGGAAAACAGGAATGGAGTCTGTTTGGGAAGAGGAATGGCTGAAGTCCTTCGGGTTTAGTTTTCTGTATATTCATAGGGCATTGAGTGACACAGATGTTTAGATTTGTCAAAACACGCAGACTAGTACTCTTCAAATTTGTTCACTGTAATTAAGATTTACTTTTAATGGCAAACTATAAAAAGTTTTGAATTCTACTGATACACACATTGAAATATATCAAAAATGATGAATTTATAGGTCAATGTATAGATAAATGGAGTGATACAATAAAGAAATAAAATAAAATGTTAACTGGAGGATCTAGGTAATATATGAGTAGAATTCTTTCAACTTTTGTGTATGCTTAAATATTTTCATATAGTATGTTAAAAATGTTTGATAAAAAGAAATACAGTGATGACTTTCTTATTCTTTTAAAGAACACTTCCATGGTTTTAGGTGCTTAATCATGTGGTATTTCTTAGTAATAGTATAAGTCTTTTGAATCAGATAAACTTATTATTTCAGTATCTTACAAAAATTTTTTAAATGTCAGGGATAAAATGTCAGGATGTCTTACAAAGACCAAAGTATGATGCAAATAACATAATCGTCAAGAATCTGATGTTTTCCATAACTTGAATTTGGATGCTCATCAGTGAAAAAGAAAAATAAGGATGTGCAGAAATACTTTTCAACATCAAATGCAGTTGAGCAAAATCGGCAGGCTACTTGCTGTCATCTCTTAAACTGAAATATTCAACCTTCCGGCTTCTGCCTTTGATGTGCTGATGGTCACGCTGACTTAGCCTCGGACTGAATGGGGGCCATGATCCTCTAGGAAAAATCTCTTCATAATTTCTATGTCTATAATCAACTCAAAACCAATTGTCAGAGCCCCCAGAAACTTGCTGCCTTTCCTGACAACCTGTGACTGCAGACTTGGATTTTCTAATCTAGTGAATATAAAGAGCAAAGAGAGAAATTGCCTGGGTAGAGAACAGAGTCCATGGCTCAAGTCATCTGTCAGATATTAATATAGTCTTAGCTGAGGCTCCCTAGAAAATAGAGCCTGAGGCAAAGGATTATCTGTGAACATTTTATTGGGAGGTATAATCCTGGGGAATTAAGAATAAGGGAAAAGGGGAATTGACTAAGGGAAGAGCAGAGATCAAATACAAGGGAGGCCATGACTGAGATGGTTAAATTCCACACCAAATACAGTTCAGCGGCTCCTTCTTGGGGATGTATCACCACTGAGACTGTATGGGGTGGAGGGGGATGGGGGCGGGAGAGAGGTGGTAATGTGTCATCAGATTCCCATTTGTCTCGCCCCTTCCGGTGTCTCTTGTCCACACCTCTGCTGGTCATCATTTTCTGTGTCATATCATGCAGGCCCTCCAGGTAACAGAGGAGAAGCCAAGGATGCCAAGATCCTACCAGGGCAGGTACAGAGGAATGCAGTCCTTTCCCCCTCAGCTGATGCTACTCAGAGGGGCTCCTTAGGTGTGGATGCAGCAGCAAAGCTTTGGAGTCTTGGGCACGGAGCAGGCTTGATGAGGAGGCGACTCGGGGCCTCAGCAACTGACACTGAGTGCACACAAGCAGGTCCATGGTGAGCCCTGGTTTAGCTAAGTTAGTGACAGGCTGCAAACAACACAAACTTGATATAACGCTGACAGCATACAATCATCACTGATGGCTGAGTGTAAGCACATTGATATTTTATCATGCTATTTTGATGAATCTTTAGAAATGTAACTTATGTCTGTGTTTATGTATGAAGAATAGCTATTAAATGGTGCTTAGTGGTCAAAAATTGAAGAAATGTCACTATCAACTGAAGTCCTTATTGTTTTACATGGAAACATTCCTAAGTCATGTAATGCATTATATAGGGGCTATCACAAGGCAGTTTTTCCATTTTTAATAGCATTTTATAATTGCTTTAAGAGAAACAAAATCAATAATACAATAGCAACCAAAGTATTAAAATAAGTCATGCAATCCTGCCAATACTCCCTAATATTAACAAAAACCAGAATCCATTAGTTCCATTCTGACATGTCTAGGGGTTAATTATTTTTAGTTATCTGGAATAAAATACAAAGTTTTCTTTCCATCTGATGGCTGAAGTCTTTAATTTTTCAAGATCTTAGTTAACATTCCTTCCACACTGCTTTTCTACCACCCCATCTGTTCTTTATTTCTTGAAATACATACTTACACACATCCCAATCTGTTATCTGTGACTCCTAAATTCTTTTCCACAGTTTCCTTCTTGTTATCTATTCTACAGTCCAGGTACTTTCTTCAGCATTCTCATCCTAGTCATTAATTTTCTTTTCAACTGTGTCAGTCAGTGTAGTATTTTTTCTGCTTCGTGGATTTTCCCCTTTCATAGTTACATTTTTCATTTTCAGAATTTCTCCTTGATTCCCATAACAATCCTCTGTAACTTGTTTTTATGGTTGTGGCTACTCCTTTTGTCTCTTGAAATATCTTAGATATGTTTATTTTGAAATCTTTTCAAGAATTCTTTATTGTATTGATTTCCTTGAAATTACTCTTTTGGTTGAGAAGGCATCTTTCATACCTTTGCTTTGCTCAACCCTGATGCAGTATGTGCAAGCTCATTTGGTATGGGAGAATTGTTATGACTGCTCTTTGTACCCAACCTTGTGCATGTAGATGGCGTGGCTGCTTTCAACCCTCATGGCAGGAGTCTCAGTTCAGAAGCAGGTTCACTGATGAAACAAAACGCTTGGCACCCAGAGTTCAAGGAGGAAAGGTTTACTGTAGCTCACAGTTTGTAGAGGTTTCAGTCCATAGTCGGCTAGCTCCAAGGCAGTTTGGCATGGCAGAGGAGAAGCCATTCATGTCAGGCAGAAGACAGCAAAGCAGTGAAGTAGCAAGTGATAAACAGCCCCCTTCCTGTCCCTTATATTAGGGTAGGTAGCCTTCCCATTATCCACTCCTTGAACCCAATCAGTGGACTAATTTAGTCATCACACACTCTTGATTCCAGCATCACACACTGTAGATCCAGCCACCTCTGAAAATCCCCACTTATGACCACGTAAGGCTTTTGGGGGGATATCTAGATATAAGCCGTAACACAGGTCTTAAAACAGGAGTATTCATCAAGCTCTTGTTCTATGAAGCTGTAAATATATGGTTTTTTTTTTTTTCTAGTACTGGAGATTGAACCCAGGACCTCTGCACTAAGTTACCTCCCGAGCCTTTTAACTTTATTTTGAGATAGGCTCACTAAGTTTCACAGGGTGGACTCAAACTTACAATCTTCCTGTCTCAGCCTTCTGGAGTACTGGGAATTACAGGCATGTGTCACCATGCCTGGCCTTAAAACTGTGTCTTGAATTGCCCAGCCATCCAGCTCAATACCACCCATAGATTCAGGCAGGGGCTTAAACTTATTTCAGCCTCCATTCACTGGGAGAGTTTTACCCTAGAACCCTTACACAAGGGGTGTATAAAACCCTTTGTTCCCAGGAGTGGGGGTGCTTGGTCTCCTTCTCTTAGGGTGAACCCTGGGGTACATTTTTCTGCTTCCAATCCAGAATCTGGGAGGACTAAGGTTTCCAGTCCTACTGACTTTGGGTGTTTTTGCTCTTCAAAACTGTTGAAGTAATGCTTTTTAAAAACACTTTGATTCCATAATGTTAAGTGAAATAAACCAGACCTACAAACTCAAACACCACATGGTTTCTTTTATATAAGAAACCTAAAATATAAACAAAGAGCAAAATAAAAGATAACAAGAAGCAGGAAAACAGATTTTGTTCAAATGGGAAGGGGATCAAGAGATGGAAAGCGGGGGCAGGGGAAGGGGAAGAAAATAAAGAATTGAGATGTGTTATGTACATGTGCCAACTCCCCACAAGGAATGTGATTATTGTGTAATGAAAATATGTGCCAACAGAAAATAAAAACTGGAAAAAATTATCTCAATAAAATACATTATTACTCACTGTTTGCATTTGGATTGTGTATATATATATGTGTGTGTGTGTGTGTGTGTGTGTGTGGAGTTCTGTTACATTTCAACATCTTAACTGACATTCAAAACTATGGTGTAGAGTAGTGTTTTTCAAATCTGAAATACGTTGGCATACTGTACATGTAATTTTTGTTAAATCTTTTCAAACACATATACTTTTTCAATAAGAAGTTAACTTTTAAGTATTAATTTCAGAGGAAATTATTAAGGCATGTGCTAAGAAATATCCTTTGGGAAATTCATTATAGTATTACTTATGTACAAGCAAATGACCAAAAATAGAGATACAGTTGAATAAATTGTGCTGCACGCATGTGAAGAATTTCCACAGTTATTAAATAGGATTATGTAGACAAGTTTTTACTAAATATTAAGTGGAAAAGCTTCCAAAGTAGCTCATTCAGGCTGAACTTATGTATATAATTATTACCTGGATGCAGATATAGTAAAATATTCATAATAACAGCCTGATGATGGCAGAAAGAAACGATTTAAAATTTTTCATGTTTTAACTTTCATGCATCTTTTCTGTTTTGTTTTTAGTTAATTCTTGTGTCTTGTTAGACATTATATTCTCTAAGTTGCCATTTCTGTATCTGTTCAACCACAGTAAGTTCCTATCAGATTATCAAGGGGGTTAAATGAGATGATCTATGCCCAACAAGCTGCAGGCAGCGAGTGAATTAAGGAACCAACTTTGCAAAAGGGATGAGAGTAAATACTTTGTGTATTTACCTGTAGGTCTACAGGTAAGCCTGAGAAGAGTGAACCATGGGTTGAAGGATGCAAACATCATGTGTTCTGTTAGAGCATCAGGAAAGCAAGAAAAATGACAGATGGAAAGAGAAAGAAAGAATGCATAATAAGAAAACTTACATAGCTTGTAGATGAGAGTCAAATGATGTCATTTAAATTACAAGGAAAGGAGAAAACCAAGACAGTATAAAATTATTAATACACTATAATAAATACATAGTCCTTTTGAAGTACTTCAGATAAACTCAGTAAATTCAACATAATATACCCAATAGTTACCAATAAGCTGATATGACAAAATTTGATTGTATTCATATTTACAAATATGAATAGATTTGCCTAGTAAAAGAAAGTTTTTCAAGTCTGCATATAAAGGGCAACTCTATCCTGTTCAAAATAGATACTCTTAAAATTATGAGGCTCAACAAGGGTGACAAAAATAAAAAGATACACCAGATAAACAGAAATTATAAAATATCAGAGGTTGCAATCTTGATACCAAAATAATCTTCAAGGTGGAAGCATTGCACGAAGAAGGATAGTTTACAATGTTAAAACCACACTCGACAGTGAAGATTTAACATGTTTGAATATCTGCTTTGCTGTAACAAAAAGTACTGGAGGAGGAATCATCATAAACACCAATGATTAAATGCTTTAAAGCAGCTTATTCAGGGTGAAATGGGTTAAGTGAATAAAACACACGTATAACACAAAATGTCAAACTGCATAACCATGGCATAAATCTTTTAGAGGTATATGTGTATAATGCTACACTCTAACAATAAAGAATATGCTGCCTTCTCAAGTGTATATAGAAATTTCATCTAAAATAATATCATACTAAGGCACAAAGTAGGTTCCATAAAATACAACTATTACAAACAGCACTTACTGATCACAATGCACTCTAACTAGAAATTAAAGATTAAATACTCCCCAAATTCTCTTTAACCACAAACTAAACTACTATGTGGCTAAAAGTAAAATACAAGCAGGCATTACTTAAATCCTAAAAAAGAATGGCACTAAAACGCTATATATAAGAATAGAGGACATATTTAAAGCACTGGTGAAAGGAAAGTTCACAACCCTAAACATCTATATTGATAAAAATTGAAGCAATGAAAGTAAACAGATTAAGTACACAATGGTAAGAGTTCTTGATATAAAAACAACAACATAAACCAAAATATAAGAAAAGAAGTCATACTGATGAAAGCAGCAATTAATGAGATAGAGAAGAGAAAATCAGTAGGTCAAATGAAAAATCAAATAAAAGTTCTGGTTCTTAAAAAAAACCCAATAAATAGAATAACTACCAGGTCATCTAACCAATTAAAAAGGAAGAAAATTCAGACATATGGCAAATGACAAGGTAACCATAGATAGAAGGAATATGCTTTAAAATGACCACAAGTCGACTGTCTCTGGGCAAGTAAATGTGAAAAATGAGAGGAAATATGAAATATATTATGCAAATGCAGTTTAAAAAACTGAACTGAGCAGTCACAGCAAGCTTAAACAGATGAACACCCATAAAAGTAAGAAAGAAACAAAAAGACATCAAAGAGATTTCCCCCAAAAAAGCAGAGGGTTCAGTTATTTTCACAGGAAGTTCCATCTTCTATCCTAAGAAGCTGGATATTACCAAAGCCCCAGAGATTATTTCAAATTTTAGAAAATGAAGAACATTTTCAAATGTTTTTTGAAGCAAGCATCACATCTAAACATGATGGTCATAACACAGAGATATTTACAGGTGATATCATTTGTAAATATTAGTTTAAAAATCTGAAATATTTGCAAAACAGTTGCCTACTTCACATTATGAAAGTGACACACAATCACTGATTGGGTTATCTACCAGCAATGCAAGGATGGTTGAATATTAGAACATCTATCAGTATACTGTAATTCATCATATTAATAGTTCTAAGGAGAAACCCATATGGTTATCTCCATAGATTCTTTCAAAAAATTAATAAAATTCAGCATCTATTCAAAAAAAAGACTCTTGAGAAAATACAAATGAGCAGATAGTACCTTTCCGTATGGAGATGTATATAAAATCAGTGCAGGTCACAATCTTGAAAGATACAGTCCTGAATGGCCAAATCTCAGACATTTAAATCATGGAAGATCAAAATCTCTTAAATCTAAAATCCTAAAAGTCAAATCCCTAAAATGTTAAAATCTAGAATGTTGGAATCCTGGAAACCAATGTTCTGAAAAATCTCAAAAGTTCCATGGAGTAGGGTGTCAAAGGAGGGTCTATATAAGTGGGATAGAAAACTGAATTCTGGGGAAGGAACTGGTCACACCAAATGGCAACAACAGAAACTTCAGTTTAAAAATGCATAATTTATCTGCATTGGCATTCTTTCTAGCTGATGAAATTCCAGGAGCTTTTAATGAATTAAACCCACATTTGCCTGAAGATGCCAGTGAAGTTACTGACTGGCTGAGAAATTGGTATGCACCTGGTAGAATAAAAAGATGTTTATGCAATGGTGATGATGTTTCATCATCAGTATTATTTCTGCCAAATTTTTGGTCTATGTATGAGTGCATGTGGAATGGATTTTTCAAAACCAAAAACAACATAGAATGTGGCAGAATAGAGGGGGAAATTTAATAGGGAATGCTCACGCCGATGTATATGAGAGATCACAGGAGAAATTCAGTAAGAGTGGTACCACGTAGAAAGTGATGTCAAAGGATTCTCTGAGGAAAGCTGCACCCTAAAAGGAAAAAAGCAGTTACTCATCATGATGAAATGCATCAAAATATAGTTACTGAATGTGGAAGCTGGTCAGCTCGTGTAGATTTCTTCTGTGACATTGCCCAAAGTCTCCTGGTAATACTGTATGTTTTTTCACACCTAGGACTTACTTTTTTAGTGTTTTTTTTTTTTTTTTTTTGTGTGTGTGTGTTTTCTCTGTTTTTTAGTTTTTTTCTCCCACTACTATAAGTTGTCAGCATTATCTTTATAATTTAGTATGCTTTGTATTTCATCTTTGCACCATTTTCAATACTATAAATTTTGTAAAGTCTTTTAAAAAGAATTATAATTTGTTCCATGAATTTTTTTTTTGCAAATTTGATTCAATGAAAGCATATCGTGGTGATCTTCATTTCTAAATTTTGTGTATGTACATTCAAAACACTGTTTAAACTTCCTTGCTAAATGAAGAGATGCCCTTGGTACATCTCTATTTGTGAAAGAACATTTCTTCATATACTGGGTGGAGCCCTATGATGACCTTTGACAAATCACATCAAAATTTCACGTGACTGCACTTACAAAGCTAGGGTTTTAATTATCTGTTTTATTGTGTACAGTGGCTTATGAGTTAGAGAATCTTATCAAATAGATGAAAAATCCCTTGTGATATAATAACTCTATAACAATGTAGAAATAATTATTTGTACAATAATATTAAGCAAAAATTCTAACTAGGTTAGAACTAAAAATGTACTTTTTTAAATAATGAAAATAATTCATGCTGAAGGTGTACATGCAAATAAAAATAAATGACTTGTGGCAACAGTAAGGTTTTAGGTAATTATATTCCTGACTTGAATAGGAAAATCTACACATCACACAACTTTTGAGAAAGTAGCCAGAATATTGCTGATTCATACCTGTACTACTCAGAACTTAGCAATCTGCAAACCCTGGGCAATCGATGTGAGATTTTCTAATTGAGAATAGAAGGCTTAATTCTCTGTAAAATCATGATCGAAGAGATTATCACTTCGGAGGAGATTGGGTTTCCTGGATAGCCTGCCAGTTCCCCATCAGACACATGGATTTATCTGTGGTTACCAAGGACCTTAGTAGCTAACCACACCCAACATCTCCTAAGTCTGGAGAAAGAATATAAATGGAAGCCCGCATACTTATCTCTAACTACTAGAATAATCGATTGTTTCAGAAACACTTAAATTGAATGTATTTTGACAAATGAGGACAGAATTTTAAAAAGTGAAAATTTATGCATTTTATATGAAAATAAGAAAACTGTTGAAGATAATTTCATTCCTGGACATAGGTAGATGATCTTTTAAAGGTCTTTCTATGCTTGGAAGAGTAAGAAAATACTAAAACATTTATTTTATAAATCATTACATATCCATAAAATTTATTCTTATAATCTCTACCCAAAACCATTAGGCATAATATACATGCATTATATGTGTGTATTATTCATTATGTATAATCAACATTTAAATTTAAATTATGTTTTATGACAGTAGTGATGTGAAAGATAAAAAATGAATTTATATTCAATCATATAAAATTGGAACACATGTAACAAAAATATGAATCAGGTTAATGTAAAAATGGAATCCAAGCACGTCCTCCCCTTGAGTGGGTCACGAGTGGCAGTGCCTGGGTACCCCGGACATGCCAACCTGAGTCCCGA
Organism: Dasyprocta punctata; assembly: GCA_004363535.1. Taxonomy (NCBI): domain Eukaryota; kingdom Metazoa; phylum Chordata; class Mammalia; order Rodentia; family Dasyproctidae; genus Dasyprocta; species Dasyprocta punctata. The sequence continues at coordinate 52,263 of RJWM01003032.1, read as the reverse complement.
GGCCACCACAGCTGCTGCCCATTCCTCCCAGCCCGGAGCCCCAGGGAACTCTGGGATTGGGCTGTAGCCTCCCGATGAGGTCTCCATCAGCTGTCTTTGAAGTGTTTCTTCCCAGCCCCAGAAAAGCATGAAATCAGCTTAGCAGAGGGAAATAAACAGATGGACAGAGTCGTTTATTTTGAGGGGAACTCTGTGCTGTCTGAATTAAAGTAATAAGCACTTTATGATGCAGTGAATCTGTTTCTACATTTCATTTGAGTCATTCAAGATGTAAACAGAGCCCCACGGCAGATGAGCAGGACAGGATCCCCAGCATCTGAATATTCTAATAAAGGACCAGGGACGGGAGTATGTTCTTCCCATAGGATGTAAGCAGATTAATAATGGTCACGATGCTATTAACAGCAGTATCTTCTTATTGAACATGCGCGCGCCCAGGCCCCATGCAAGGGGATATACACTTGTATATACTACCTTCAGGGCTTACCAGCTGTCTGCAGATACCTAGAGGTGACAAACTTGAGTCTCAAAAGCTTGGACCTTGCAGGTGGTGCTGCCGGGAGCCCACAGCCCTGGGTTCTAAAGCTCTCTGCTCCTTCTGTGGCCCCACGGACTGAGGCAGCTCTGCCGCCATCCATTCCACACGTTAGCACGATTGCTGTGCTTTTATTTGAACTTAATTGCTTTGTTTCTGACACTCTGTCGCTAAAGTAACAAGCAAAGCAAGGTCTCTACACTAGCCCCAGCTCCAGCAGCTACTGGCTTGGGATATTCAGCAGGTTCCCTAATATTTCTAAGCCTTACTTTCCCCATAGCCCAAAGGGGAACACCCCTCTCGCCCTGCCAAGTCTGGTGAAGGGGAAAGCATGGCTAGAATAAAAGCATAGTAACTATGTGATAAGCTATTTGCATGATAGCAATTACAGTATAGCACAGTATAGGGTACCACAATACAGTAGAGTGAATAGATTAGCATAAAGAATAACGTGTTAAACAGTGTTCTCTGCTTACTAACATTAAATTGCTGGAGAGTGAATTGTTTTAAAAATACGTATTTTAAAAACAGCTTCATGTATCAGGTAGCAGTACTTGTGACGGAATCGCCCTGAGAGAACCTGTGTGCTCAATGTGGCTCACGCTGCACACTAAGAACATGATCGGGGGTAGGAGGAAGAGAGTCAAGAGAAGGTCTTGTCTTCTCCCCAAAGCAAGTCTGTAGGTCTTCATATTTTTGTGACTGTCCTTGACCCCCTGACACCACATCATGGGGACAAATCATCAGGTCTGCTCCACAGGGCTAAGGGTTCCTTCTTAATTCCAGCTGGTGCCAGGAAGAAACGGGGCATTACGTGGTAATGTTAAGTCCACCATCACGGAGGAGCTGACTTTCAATATTCACCTCTGTATCCCTGCGACCTAGCATAGTACTGGGGCAGAGCAGGCACTGGAGAACTGTTTGCTAAATTAATTGAATATACAATGATAAAGTTCTCTGCATCCGCCAAATAGGTTATTAAAGTGCATTCATTCATTCATTTGTGGTACTAGGGATTGAATCCAGGGTCTTTGCACTGAGCTACACTCTCAGCCCTTCCTATTTTTCTTTTTCCTTTGAGACAGGGTCTTGCTATGTCACTGAGTTGCCCAGGCTCACTTATGATACTCCTGCCTCAGCCTTCCAGAATGCTAGGATTACAGGTGTGCACTACCATGCCTGACTTTGAAGTGCATTTATTGACACAAGGAGGTACTGAATATTGGCATTCAACACTTATCAAATAGAAAGTGTAATACTATCTTTTTAATATAAAGAAACATTTAAGTACAGAGAAACACATACAAGCATGTACACGGATAGAAAAACACCCAGGTAACTGGATGAAATGGTGACAGTGATCATCTATCTGGGCATGGCAAGATTTTAGACATCTTTACATTTTATTTTGCTATCTTTATATCTTACTTTAGATTTTTTGCATGAATGACTTCTAATAAAATGTAGGGTACTAGAAGGAAAAACACCCATCTTTCCCTTATCGATGTCATACATTCCCACTGGCCTGTGTGCCTGGCAGTGGGGGCCTGTGGCTTCCTCATAACCGGTTGCAGTGTCATCGCTGGTATCCCCAGAATTCAGCAATGAGACGAGAGAGACTTTCTTTTCAGTAGTGAGCAGGTAGTACTCATGCTGGAGCTTGGTACCTGACTCTTCCTGTCTGCCTGGGAGTGAGCTCGGCAGCCAGGGTTTCGGATTCCTGCTCAGAGCGAGGCCTCAGTAAATAGTAACTGTGTTTGCAGGCTTGAACTTGGGTGGCTCTCCGGTGACCACTGCCTTCTGCAGAGGAGAAGCCGGTGAGCAGAGTGGCACAGTGAGGAGACTCAGACACAGAGAGACTGAAGACTAGCCGGTTAGGGGGACATGAACCTACACCCCCTCTACTACAATGAGAGGATCAGGGCATGTGATTTCCTGCAGTATTTTGAGATCCACTTTCTGCCATGATGTCCCCTTGAGGTCTGATTTCTTAAAGTTAAAAAAACTCAGAACTGACAGTTGTAAAGACATGGGACTGCCTCCACCCAAAGTCACTGTCTTTAGGATCCCAAGTTTCCCAGGGACAGGCGTGCTGGGATCCATCCTGGGCTCTGGATGGAAACTCCTGATGCGAAATGATGCCCGAGGTAAACTGCTGCAAGGGAAAAGAGACAACGGAGCAAATGTTGACAGAGATTCATTTGGGGAGGAGGAAAGATGGAGATATCCAGAGGGAGGGGAGTTTGGAAGTTGATTTCCTGCAACCTGATGTGTCCTACTCTAACAGCTGCATGTTCAGACCCCAGGGATGGTGGGTAAGGTGGGCATCATACAACTTCCCCGAGACTCTCCTGTGGGCCATGAACAAGCCAGCACATGTACAGCACCTAGCACAGGGGCTGGCGACTGTGATCATTGGTGGCTGTGGTTATTGAAGCTGGTAGTGTGATCTATTATCTTCCTTTCACTTCATTCCTGCTTCTTTGCCTCTCATTTTCAGGGATCCGCCCACCGTTATAATCCTGCATCTAACACTTTCCTCTTCGGTACCCACTTTTTGTCCCCAAAGACAGCGTTACTCTTGAAGTCCAGGGACATCCAAACGGTTAACCTGAGTGGAAAGTATACAGTGTCAATATTTAGAGTGGTCCTGTTTGACCGAGGCTGGTTCTTCCCTCCTCAGAGTAATTACACTCTGTTTGGATTCTCGGTTTTCATAAAGGAAACTTGGCTGGCTAGCTATTACATGTACCAAATGAAGCCGAAGCTTGTGTAAATGTTGAATAATGAATTAAAATGAAATTGCTGCTTGCGACAGGACTTCCATGATTTACTGTGGTTTTGGAAGCAGCGACTAGCTGGGTCTACTGCATCAGAGCCACCATATTGCCACAGGGACAAGCAGGGATCACCCCTCCGGAGCGCCCCCTGCCTGCGCATCCAGGCTGTGCAAGTCTGGACTTGGGCACCAGCTGCTCTCAAGGAAACAGGGTCTTCAGAGTTGGTTGCCCATACAGAAAATGATCTGGGGATGCACTCAAAGATTTTCTATTATTTAGCACAGAAGCATTTAAACATGTATTTGGGAAGGGATTGGTAGCTTCAACCAAGGTCGTTCTGGGGGCCTCTAAGGTCACCATATCTTGAAATTTGATTCTCTTCAGTAAGAGTCATCTAATCTCCATTTTGGGTAGACAGGGTTACCTGATTTAGCAAATACAAGACAGGTCCCCCAGGTAAACTGAGTTTCAGATAAACAACAAGTACTTTTTAGTATGAGAATTCCTCACATAATATTCTAGGTGTGTCTTGTTTTATTGATCTGAAATTCATTCTTACTTTCATAGAGGTACTGGAAACTGAACCCAGGCCTTTGCCTGTGCTAGGCAGGTACTTTACCACTAAGCTACATTCCCCGCCTCTTGAAATTCTTATTGAACTGGGAATCCTGGATTTTATATGGCAGACCTCGTGGTAAGAGACTTGCATGCAACTTTAATTGCTTAACACTTTACCAAAAACTGAGACAACACCACAGTCAGAAAGGGCTTTCTGGAGGGAGATTCTGGGGGTGAATTTTCAAAGTTGACTCACAGTGTGATTTGTAGGTTGGCAACATCAGTACCACCGGGGAGTTGGCTGGAAATGCAGAACCTCAGGCCCCATCTAAGCTCCAGAACTCAAAATCTACTTTAGCAAGATCTCCATGGGGTTCCTGTGGACAAGGGTGTTTGAGAAGCACTGGTGTCCATGGAAAAGAACTCCTCTATTAATCTGCTTTGCTACAGTAACTTCTTCACTGTATCTACATATCCTATAATATTATTTTATAAACCTTATATATTCATATTATTTATTTATATAAAGAAGAGGAATGTACAGATACCCAATCCTTTGTTTGATCCTTCATTCCACATGTCCCTAATACCATCTTGCACTTTCTTACAGTTTTGCACAGATATTCTTCTGTCCCTTACAGGTAGTGAGGGGCTCTGAATCACTCTTGCTTTGCAGGAATTGGATTCTGTGGAAGGGTCCCAGTTGGAAGACGTACAGTGTAGTTGGCAACACACGATCATTCCAGGAGGAGCTTCGTGCGCTTTGGCTCCACCCATCAAGGGCATAACTCTGTGGTGTTTTATGTAGCAACTCTACATTTCACAAACGCGAAGACTAATGACTGGGTGTTTGAGCGACTTGTACATTTTAAAGGTAGGATTCCAACCTCAGAATGTCTGATCCAAAAGCCTGTGCTTTTTGTATATTCTCTTTAATAAAGTGGTGATTGCTAACACAGTGAAATAGTTTTAAAATTTTTGAAACCTTTTGGAAAGTTCAGGTTAAACAAAATGTTTCAGCTCTCTAAATATTTTAGGAGGCAGATTTTGCTCTGCCCTCAGGTTTAATTTTCTGAGCCGAGCAGTATTAACTCACTAATGGCCTTAATGTCGCATTTTTGTGTGCACATATATAAAGATGGATCTCAGCATTGGCTTAAAATTTTTCCTCCTATTTACTTGTCTTAATTTCAACCCCCTTCCTTCAAGGCAAGTCAAAGACTTCTTCCTTGCTCCCCCCGTCGAAGACTTTCCCACACCATCCTAGCACACAGAAATCTCCAGTCCCATCTCCTTTCCCCAATTCTTTGTTCTTATTAATTCTGACTGTGGTACTCCCCTGCCCCACCCCTATAGTGGAATCTTAAAAAACACACTGAAATGTTATACATTAGTTCAGTTTAAAAAGAGTAGATCTCCCGAATGCCCCACATCTTCCAAATTCAGCTCCCCTCTTACCTCCCAAAGATTTCTTAGGACACATGGGAAATAAAAGTTGGGCGGGAGAGATCTGTGCCACTAGTCTGTTGCATAAACCTATTGTTCTTCCCATCTGTGCCTTCCCCAGGAAATGAAGAAATCCCAGCAGGCAGACAACACTGAATATTATCGTTACCACAGCGTGTGACTCCCCAGATGGGGCTCAGGTATTTCCGGGTACCAGAGGGTAGAGGCTGACCCTGAAGAGCCTAGAGTTATAGCCAATTTTTACTTCTGTGCATCTTCCCTTGATTCATATCACAGTGTCTTCCAAGTAAAAGATGTTTAATCACCTTTCTACATATTAATTGACTGCTATCGGGCATTAAGTGGACTATTTCAATCTTGTTAGCTGAAATAGTTTTATGTAAATTGTATAAATTGATTGTACTGTTTATAATAACATGTTATCAGTGAATAATCTTTTTAGAATTTAGAAATAACAGGAATAAGAACAACTTACATGTAGATAGCAAAATAGCTATAGCCAGATGTGCAGGGCGTGCACTTCTTTGGGAACAAGCATGAAGTGGAGGTGATACATTACACACCTTAGAATTCTGGATTGGAGCTCTTGTTTGGATATTCTCTGTAAGGCTTTAAGAGTTTCCAAATACCTTGAGGGTACACAATTAAATCCAGTAAGCAAGGTAACCATGGTAATGAAAACCGCTGAAAATTTTGATGGACATATGGATTGGTGTCCTGGTTGCAAAATAGAAAGCTGTCACATGGACGATTGTGGCTTGTTTAAAGTCTCAGTGGAACAACTCGAATGCTCATTCATTCATTCGTTCATTCACCACATACTCAACGATTGAATTGTAAGTGGGAGGCACCTTGCTCTATAAAGGCAATTATGCTTAAACACAGTACATGCGTTTCCTAAAACCTTCCATTCTGAAAAATCATGTACTTAAAAATAAGAAGACTTCAAGAAAAGAAAAGATTGGAACAAACTACTCAAAACCTAAGCCATTTTGGAAGCAAAGCATGAATACAAGTAACAAAAAATAATGATGGTTCTAAAAGAAATATTAACATAATTAGAAGGATCCATTACGTTTCTAAGATAGAATACACAGTAAATATTTACTAAATACAGTGCATGTTTATTGAGCAAGTAGATCTTAAAGGTGACGGCTGCACGTCAGTGTGGGTTTGAGATGTGAAGCAGAGTGGCGATGGAGGACCGCATGCTACAGCTCTTGTAAAACAGAACTTGGAGATGAGCTCAAGAGTAAAGCTCAGGTTTTCCCAAAAATAGACCTTGAGGTCAAGGTTTCAGGGCAGGTAATTTAGTAGGACATGACCCCAGGAAGCACCATGAGGGCATGAAGAGGTAAAGTCCCCTCACCACAGTAAGTACCATCAATAAATAGATGACCACTGTGGGCACCAGGGATTCCGCTCCTGCGGGACCCTGTGAGGTGGCAGGTCACCCTTGGGCACGCAGTCCCTGGCATTTCCTGCTCTATGCACAGGCTGAGCAATGAGCACCTTTGGTCAGAGAGATGGAGGAAGAGGCGGCTCCCGCAATCTTCTGCAGGTGACCTCAGGAGAAGCAGGGAGGCTGGGAGTATCCAGGCGGGAAACCTACACGGCCTCTTAGTGGGGACTTGGCGATGGCGTACAGGGGACTGACGGGCTCCGTGTTGGTCGCTGTGTTCGTTTGCATCAGCCATTGTGTGGTGGAACAAAACAGCAGAGTGTTGGAAATTCACAGACTGCTTATGAACTGATGAGACTTCCACATCACGCTGACCCTGTGCCCTTATGTATGAACTGGGCATGAGAGGAATTTGCATTCCAGGATTCATGTGTTATGAAAGAACTGGGGATCCGCCTTCGAACAAAATACTGAACATATCCTGACTGTGAGAAACTTTCAGACTAGTGAAGGGAATATTTTACAGTTCAGTGAAGTGAGAGGCACGGCAGAGTATGTTAGAGGAGAACTTTGCTCCCCAGAGGGGTCGGGGCGGGGGATTAGAGGATCCGGGGAGACACTGAGGCTGAGTCCTGAAGAGTGAGCCATGGGCCAATGCTACGAGATGGGAGGGAAAGCCCAGGGAACGGACTGCGTGAGGATCTGGGGAGAAGCCGTTGCCCCAAGTCCCGCAGCTCACTCAAGACCCCTGAACTGAAGAGGCTTTCATGTAAGAAAACAGAGAAGACAAAGACTGGAGATATTTAGGTCCTCAGAGAAAACCCTGAAGCCGTAAGGTGGGGGCCCTGCTGGGTCCTTGCACCATGCAACGTCTACCTGGTTGCAAGTAGATAAATAATAAATGCCAATCCCTTCTGTCTCCGGGATCGGTGTCCTGCCTTGACCTTGCTTATCAGATCTGGTAGGAGACCGAGGTCCTCCTTACCACATGTGGTCATTACATTTCCCATGGCGGTTTTCACGAGAGGCCCGGGCTGCTTCCCTGGCTGTCCTCCAGGTAAGTAATTATCTTGCCTCCTGTTCTAACTCCTCTGTGGTTTTAGTTGTAGGAAAGAGCGCTCTCCTTCCTTCCCATGTGATGGGCTGCTGGTGCCGAAAGGTTTCATTCCAGAAATCTGTTACCTTCTGCCCGGAGCTTGGCTGGCATTCAGGGTAGGAAAGGATGATTGAGGACATCTTGGCTTGGTCTGTACTTCGTGAGACAAGTAAAGAATTGGGACTAATTTCCTGATCAATTGAGCACCAAATGTAATTTTTCTCCCATATGATCTCATTATATATATATATATATGCCTGAATTTGTTCAGGAAAAAGAAAAAGTTCCCAATTCAAAATTACTGATGTAAAATCTATATCCTTTAGCTCATCATAAGAGCTGTTTTGGCAAAGGGGCCGGTAATCATGATGGTCAAATTTTCTGAAATGACACAGTCTCTGAGATGAGCCTGCCCTGGAAAAATCTGTCTATCTAAAGGATGAATATACCATATCTAACTGCTCAGGACCAAACATATTTGGGATTTCAGTTTTGTTGGATTTGTGACTATCTGAATATACATAATGTGATATCTTGGGGATGGGACCTAACTCTGAACACAAAATACATGTATGATTCATAGTCACATTAAACAATCTTTTACAACATTTTAATTTTATGCAGTATTTTTACCATGCCTGCATTTGAACTGTGACCCATCATATGAGGCCAGGGGTACAGTTCTTCACCTGTGGTATTAGGCTGGCACTGAGGTGTTTTAGATTTTGGAGCACTGTGGATTTCAGGGCTACAGATGTCCCATCTGTATATCTAGCATGTATCTATATAGATCTACTTACCTGATCTACTTACCTGCCTATTATCATTACATTTGTAATCCTCTGCCTTCTTTCTGTACTTTGCATCCTTAGCACACAGCTGTCAGAGTAGAACCCAGTGCTGATTGATGTTCCTGGCCCTCCGTCAGTCAGGGAATGGCCTCTGGAGAACCCACATTTGCATAGCTAGGTGAAATGGATAATATAAAAATGCATAATGATGGTAGTTCTTCTCTGACCTCTATTCACTTCCAATGGTAGGTCATGCAGCATAGTAGGACCATTTCTGAAAACAAGCCTAAGTTTAAATTCTAGCACCACCAATTCTGTGACCCTGAGTAAGCTGTAAACCTCACAAATCCACACTTTCTTCATCTATAAAGTGCAGTGATGACATTGGTGACTATGACTGAATTATCAAGCACTTTGATAGAGTCCATGAGCTGTTGAAGTTCAAGGGCACGGTGTTTGGTACATGATACCCTACGTGATGGTTTGTGGTCAGTACTGTAAGAAAAGTCACGTACTTTTCTTGGGAAAAGCCTGTTACTGCTCTCAGGTTGTTCCCCAGTGAGCAGAGAAAAGCCGGTCTCTGTGGGAATAAATTAGTAAATTAAACATCCTTGTGACATCAGTGTTACGCTTCCTAGTGTTTGGAAGACAGCATTGTTCAAGCAGTCAGTTCATAGCCAGAAAGAAGCCCAAATTCACAACAGTTCCACTCTATAACGTAGGCTATGACCAGAGCATTTGACATAACAAAATATGTGTTGCCCAAGGACAGTTACTTAGGTGACTAAAACTCATTATAAAATTAGGATGATAATAACTACACTAATGATAGTTATGATAGGTGTCAGCTTTTGACTGTATACCATGTGCCATTCTCTGGGCTATTTTATGTACATATTTAATCCCTCGAGATTATCTTATACTTAAATACTGTCGGGACATATTCAAGTCTCCGAATAAATTTATTATGCATCCACTTATGTGTTTCCCAAACAAGGAGACTGAGGCTCAGGCAGGTTTTCTGCCCGTGGTTACGCAGGTAATAGGTGACAGATGGCCAAATCCAGAACCACCGCCACAAGAACTCTTGGAACCACATCCACCCTTTATTGGTGACTTAGTTTCAGCACAGTGACAACACGTGTGGCAGGCTGTGAACTTGATTTTGGTTTTGAAGTGTTGCCTTACTCAATTTATAACTTTTTCTGCAAAACAAAACTGTAAAAGTTTTTGCACTATATTTCATGTTGGTGTATTTCAGTATGATTGTAAAGCTACCTTGTGAATATTAGGGATATGACAATTATTCTTCCCCCCACCCCAGTGCAGAGGTAGATATGTTTGTCAAGTCTGGGAGATACTGATACAGGGACTTTTTATCCTTTATCTGTTTGACCTCAGATAGACAAGGTTTATAACCACAGAGAGCAAGGCAAGAGCTCACTGGGATGGAGTGGAAAAGGAGGGATTTGAATGTTTTGAAAACTGTAGAATTCAGAATGTGAGCGCTACCCACCACACAGGTGATTTCACTTTTTTAACATAAGTTTTTAAATCGCCTTTATGTATTTTGTTATCCAACACAGCTGCAAGACTCAGAAAAAAATATACGAAGTCACTGAGGTATTTCCCTAGCATGTCGGTACTATTTCTTACCTTAGAATGATGGCATTCCTTACTCTGTCCTCTTATAGGGCCAAATTGTTTATGAACACCAGTGTCCACAACAAAACTCCTTTTCCTTACAATTCAGCACATAATGCCTTTGGATCGAAGGCAAAAAAATAATGTGAAGAGAAGCTTCCAGATCTACCTACTTCCTTTTCAAAATCTAATTCAAACATCATTCAGTTCACCCATTTGAAGTGGAAAATCAAAATTTAGTTTGTTCACAGAGTTGCACAACCATTACCACAATCAATTTTAGGATTTTCATCACTCAAAAAAGAAACTTCAGAACCATTAACAGTCATTCCTACATCTCCCTGTTACCATTCGCTTTTAACCTCAATGTCCCAGCCCTAGCCAATCACCTACCCACTTTGTCTCTATATGTTTACGTATTCTAGAGAGTTTTCTTATATTCCTTTTATGCAACTGTAACTATATATCTCTGCTCTCTCTCTCTCAACGTTCCTGGTCTCTGGTGACTGCTATTCTATTCTTTACTAAGAGATCAGTTTTGCGGGGGAGATTCCATATATGAGTGAGATTATCTGCTCTTTGTCTTTCTGTGCTTGGTTTGTTTCAGTTACCATTCTCTTCTTATGCTGAACCAGTGGCAAAAGTGGGCAGCCTTGTCTTGCTCTAGATCTTAGAGGAGAAGTTCTCAACTTTTACCAGTTCAGCATGTTGTTAGATGTGAGCTTGTCACATACAGTCTTTATTGTGTTGAGCTTAATTCCTTTTACATCTAACTTATGAGAGTTTTCCTTATTATAAAGGGATGTTAAGTTTTGACAAATTTTTTAAAAAAATATTGAAATGTTTGCATGAATTTGTCCCTCATTCTGTAGTTACAGATTGCTTTTTCTCACCTGGGGAGCTAGAAGGGTGTCCTCCACCCTGGATGGCTCCGAGAGGACTTTCTCAAAAACTTGGAAGTTTGGTTAAAATGGGGGAAACTTTCCAAGTAGAACAAGTCTTGTCTTCAGTGAAATAATAAGATACCAGTAAGTAGAGGTGAGGGAGAAACCTCCTTTACTAGGGAGGTGTCAGGTACAACAGAGTGAATGACTAGAATACATTGAGGACCTTCTCCAAGCTGGGCTGACAGAGCAGAGGTGCTAGTGTGAGAGAATTAAACCAAAGCCAGACCCACCAGCTGAATGGCTAAGAGAGTTTAGATGTGAAATGATGGGGAGGAGATGTTGCTTATCTTTGGCTAGGAGATTGGAATGAAATAGATGGAATAGACTTTCATGCCAAGGGAGGGAACAACTAGAAGAAGAGACAAGTTGCTGACTGCAAAGAGCATTGGTTGGGTTTACTGGACTGGAGCAGGTGGTGACAACCTTTCCCCACTCCCCAGGCAGTGGGGATTCTGACCCTCCTGCAAAGGGTTCACTTCCAGACAGTAGTGAACCCAAATCAACTATGGCTAGGGCCTCAGTGTGCCTGATGGCTTCCCCCATTTTGGTTAAGTTCATAAATATAATGGGGAGTTTTAAAAATTGCTCCCTTTTTCCTGCTGGCAAAGCTTGTGCCTATGATATCCCACCGGGACCCAAAACCTACACTGCATCTCCACCAGTGCATTTTTGACAATACTGGGCAATAGCTTGTTCCGAAAGACTCTGCCCAGGAGAGCTACTGCAATCAACTTTCTCGCTTTGGGTTTCCATCATAAAGAACTTGTTTGAAGGACTCATGCGGAGAATTCAATTTATGTCATCCAAACAGGTGAAACACAAAGCGTGCCTCACCAGCTCCTGGGGCCGGGAACAGTCACCATGTTTACCTTTCCTGTTCTGTGGTTTCAAGGGCAAATGAATTAAAATGCGTATTTTACAATTAAAAAGGCATTCATAACAAACATCAGAGAAAAGTAGCAATTAGTTATTGTGCTATTGAAGACTTTCCCACACTTCTGCTATCGAGGGCAATTGCTCATTCTGAGTGACAGATTTTTGCCCATTATTAAAAGTTTAAGTGCCTACCAATAACTGAAAATATGTTTGAATTTGCTTGAATTCTACTCTAGGGAGCAATACCCTGACAATATTGTCTGACAAATACCTCAAATTATGGCATGGGGTCTAAAGCTAAATACATTAACTTTCCAACAAATACAAAGCTACTCTATAGATTGTGCTATGGATTCTTAGCTGTATATTGATCCGTCCATAATTTTTAAGGCTCTGTTCTCTTTAGAGCACTATGTTTGGAGCTGTAGGAAAACTGAAAGGTAGTTTTTACCTGCTAGTAGTTTTGACACTTCCTTTGATGCTATGAATAATCAGTTATTAATAATGACAACAAAAGTAATAATTACCTGCTTAAAGATATTTTTTTTTTTGCGGTACTTACGTTTTACTTTTAAAAATGTAAGGACTGTCTTTTATGTAATTTGATCGTTTAATCTTCCATTTAATAGTCAAGGAGACTCTTTGAAATAAGAAGTAGGAAGAAGAGAGACAGGACTAGCAACAGTAAGTGAAGGAAAAGACATTTAGCCCAGAGAGATTCAATGACTTAGTCAAAGTCACAAAATTAGTGATAGAACTAGAATAAGAAATGAACTTCCAGACACATAATAAAGTTCTCTACCTACCTACTGTCTGGATTTTTTAGCTCTAGCATCTTATTACATCCCATGTACTGTATCAGAAGCAGTCTTAAATGCTAAGAGGATTTGGATGTAAGAATCTTCCAGGCTGGTATAGCAAATTTTCTAAATGTCATGAAATTTTCTGGCTTTATAGCACAAATTCCAATGGGTGAATTGTCCAAGCCTTGAGATCAACTTCCCATTCCAAACAAGATAAATTATGAATGGATGTTTAAAATTAAAAAAAGAAAAACAATATGTAACCAAGGGAAAGCAAGAATTGGAAATGTGCAGCTTCTAGGAATGGGGAACTGAAGTTCTCACAGCAGAGACATGCAGGGTGCCATGGGAGGGAAATTCAATGCCTGCTGGGAAGGGGCTGGAACTCAGGTGTTGGCATCACACGACCAGTTGGTCACTGTCCTGAGAGACTCAGATGGCAACCTGAGCAGCGACACGATGGCATAGAGGCACATGAGTCACCTTGGACTGTAAACGACAACTTCATTGCCCCAAGAAGGAACTGGGATACTAAGCGGGGTCTGTGTCATGGGTTGGTGGAGGCCAAGTTCGCATCACGGGAGCCCAGGGGCCGACTTTCAGCTTTGCTGAGGACCCCTCTTCCCAGAAATCCTAATTTAAAAAACTACATTGCTACAATTTTAAGAGACTCGCTAGAAGGATAAAGAATTTCCCAACCAGGAGAGGGAGAATTAGGAGAGAAAAGAACCCTACAAAAAACCTGGCCAATTTAATACAAAAACAAGAAAACAATAAAAAGATGTAAAAATGGTAAATAAAAGCTATCTGATAAGGCAGTGTAAATAAGTGAAATGTATAAATGCTCAAAATTAAGCAGTCAGATTAACGGAAAAAATAAGAATTATGTTCATCTAAAACCTAAGGGCATTAAGAGACTGAAAAATGGAAAAATAAGAATAAAGAGGTAACTGTAAATAAATACGTTATGTATTTTTATATATGCACATAAAAGCATACACATATGTATAAAATACTAAGAAAAGTTGGATATCATTATTAAAAACTGACAAGAAATGCTTTTTAAGACCAAAAACATTACTAGAGACAAAAATGTTGCCTAAATGATAAAAAACATAATTCACTAGAAAGCTACAATTCTAAATTTGAACACCAAAAATAAAAAATTGCCATAATTATATCAAGAACTATACCCTTGATAGATTTAATAGGGAACTGACTATAAGGTTGTCTTTTGAAGTTAGAATTTAGTGAGGATATATAATATCTGAACAATATGGTCCACATACTTAATATATGGATAGACATAGAACTTGTACACATTTGGAGAATATAAAATTCTTCTCAAGCACGTACAAATCGTTTAAGAAAATTGACCATGAAGCATGTCTTATAAATCAAAGCCACAAAAGTCTTAATAAATTCCCAAGAAATTACAGCATACAAATTACATTTCTGAATAATGTACAAATAACAAGAACCATCATGAGAAAGAAAATTTACAAATATTTGAGTCACAAAGCTACTATTTCTAAATAACTCATGGGTCGTGCAATAAAACATGGTGGACAATGGAAATATTTAAAGCCAAATATGAATTGGACCTTGGTATATAAAATAACATGTAGGATGCCTCTGCAGGGCTGTGTACCCCAAACTGTGTGCCCTAAATGCTTCTATTAGGAAAAATTGAAAAAAATCAATAAGCCAGGAATCCTCCTCAGCAAAATTAGAAAATGGGAAGAAATAAAACAATGTATGACTTCTTTTCTGTCTATGATGGAAAAAATGGTATAATGCTACTCTTACCACTAAGAGGAACTGTACGTCCTGGATAAAGTCCAAAACAGAGCTTCTGGAAGGCATCAGAGGTCCAACAAACTGAGCAGGACTTCAGAGTCTATGTTAGAGAGAAGGCAAGCCACGATTGGAAATCAGTGCCTCTGGGACGGCCCCGGGAGAGAAGGTCAGTGACTGGAGAAGTGAGAAGTTCGAGCTGGAGAGATGGGAAGCAGCTTAGAGGGTAGAGGAGCCTGGATCTCTAGGAGGCAGGAACTGCAGAGAAGCCAGGCTGAAATTCACCTTCGGGTTTCCTTAGAGCTGCTGTCAATTCCTGAGCTGCCTAAGCATAGGATAAACAAGTGAATAACATAACATACCCAGGAACCAAGCAAAAGCAGTGACTGTCGGGCTAGAGAGCTTGGGAGACTTCAGATACAGGCAAAGAGATGGGCACTGAGTGCCAACCCGAAGAGACGGGCCTTGGTGAACACCCAAGCGTTCACTGAAGACTCCCGAAGGCTGTGTTTTAGGAATCAGAGCTGTGCAAAAGGCAAATTGAAAATGGAGACCCTGACATCCAGGCTGATCTGCACGGAGAGGCTCTGCCTGCACTCAGTTCCCCTGCCAGAACCCACAAGTCTGCTCTGTAGGAAGTTAGCATAGGCCAGGGGTTTTGCACTGTTTAAAGTGCCCCATGCAAGGTCCAATGTTTGATAGAAAATTGCCACCGAAGTCTGGAGACAGAACCACAGGACCAAAATCAAGTTAAAGTTAGAACAGGCAACAGAAGGAGTTCATCAAGCAATCATAAGATGATTGTATACGCCAGGAAGCAGAGGGAAAAAATGGAGCATTTCATCAGAGGATGTATCACAGAGCTTATAAGGAATCAAACAGAAAATTCAGAAGTGCAAGTTTTTTAATTGTTACTATTTGCTAGGTTAGTTTAATAGTATTTTAGACACAGCAGGAGTGTTAGTGAATTGTAAGATAGGCTTGCAAAACAAATTTTATAGGAGTTCAATATACAAAAATAAAACCAACTGTAATCATTCGCATCTGTACTACTAGAGAATATAGTTAAAATACGTCATTGACAATGGCAAAAAATAACCAGCAGGAACTCTAAATAAAGGTATCTGAACTGTATAGAGAAATTTGCAAAGATCTAAGTAATTGAAGAAGGTTTCCATGTTTATGGATTAGATGAAATCATCTCAAACTTAAAAATGTATATGGAAACACCTGAGATCTTGTTCAAATGCAGATTTCTATTCAGTTAATCTGAGGTGAGCCTTAAATGTTGGCATTTTAACAACTTCCCAGGACTTCTGATCCATAAAATAACTTTGAGAACTAAGTATTTAGAACACCCAGTTGGGCGTGGTGGCACACACCTGTAACTCCAACACTGGGAGGCAGAGGCAAGAAGTTTTCAAGTTTGAGTCCAGCTTGGACAACTTAGGAATTTAGTGAGACCCTATCTCAAAATTAAAAAAAAAAAAGAATTTAAAGGCATGGATTTAGCTCAGTATAAAGACCTTAGGTTCAATCCCCAATGCTGCAAAAAGAAAAAAAAAGGGAGTTTAGAAGACTCAAAAGGATTCAAATTCTACAAAATTACACTAAAATTTCAATGCAGTTCTAATAAAATTTGACAAATTATTTGGCAGAGCTAGACAAGCAGGCCCTAAAATGTGTGGAAATGTGTCAGAATGGCCGAGGCATCTTTGAAGAATAACCATATTGAGTAAAGCTTATCCTGTCAACTATTAAATCCTCGTACAAAGCTCTAGTAAATTAAAAGGTGTGGAATTGTCAGAGAAGAAAGATGAACCAATAGAAAAGGAGAAAAGACAAGAAATGAACTTGTACAGAGATGTAGACCTGAAGCAGGGAAGAGGTGGAGGTGAACAGGTAGGGAAAAAAGAAAATTTAATAAAAGTTACTGGTACACTTCATTCATATGCAAAAGCAAAAATAAAATTGAAAACACATTTCATACTGTATTGAAAATAAACTCCAAAGTAGGCTTATCGACTAAGTTTAAATAGCTGAGTTTCTTTTAAATTAAAAGAAGCTAGATAATATTTCTATGATTCACAGTGTTGAAGGATTTCTTGACTAAGAAGATAAACACAAACACTGAGCTAATAGATTAAGAGCTTTGTTTCTGGGAAAGTGAAAACTTCTGTAACCCTAAAGTCACTAATTTAAAAAAAAAAAGTGAAAGATAATTCTCAGGCCAGAAGAAGGTATTTTCTGTACATACTGCTGGGGATTAATTAGCATTCTGCTAATTTTAATACACCTGTAAGTTGAGAAGAAAAGGAATTGAACAATAAAAGAAAACTCAGATGGAGGAAGTGAAAGCATGAAACGATGCTACGTCTCCCTGTGGAACTAGGCAGAGTGAAGATGAAGATCACAGGATAGCAGGGCCACAAACCCAGGGAGGGGCAAACAGGAAAACGCTGATTGATAAAGGGCAGCGTGAAACCGTATTGATAGCAAGTTGGAGGGTAAATCATTTGTAAGTTGAGAGAGCAGTCCGACAAAAATCTATCGACAACATAGACTTTTATTATCCAGTAAGTCCTTTCTTAGATTTTTTTTTTCTGAAAGATTCTTGCACCTGTGTAAAAGGCGGACCACAGAGGGAAGCTGGTGGCAGCATTTCGATAACAGCAAAACAATAAGGAGATCCCTAAATATGTGTAGGTGGTAAAATGCATAGTGAAATCATATAAAACTCACGCCATGGAATAAAATATGGAATTGAAAATAACAAACTAGACATCTATGTGCCAACATAGCTAACACAATTTTAATCGAGAAAAGAAAGTAGTACTGAGATAGTGTGATACCATTTTATACACACACAAAGCAACACTGCGTATTATTTGGAGAAATATATGCAGATGTAGGGACCCCAAAACCACCGCATTCAGCAGTATTTACCTCTGGAGGTGGGACGGGAAGTAGCTGCAAATAAAAACAAATTCATAGGGACTTCAGAAGTATTCATAATATTTTATTTGTTGAGCTAGATAATGGCTACACAGATATCCATTACACTATTCTTCTATACTTTTATATGTCTGAAATACTTTATTACATGGCAACTTTTAAGTGGCACAGAACTGATAAACAGAGAAGGTGAAAGTGATCTTAGAAGCAAGGGCTTAACTGCCAAATGAGATGAGCTCCACAGCGCAGGTACCCTGGAGGACAACCGTGGAGCATAAGCTAACAGCGAAAATACAGAAAGCACATCAGGAAATCCACCCCCATACCAGAGACATAACAGACAGGATAAATGAGAGAATTTACAGTTGAGAAACTAAAGAAAACAGAGTGGTTTCCAAAGGACTTCAAAATAAGTATGTTTTTAAAAATGTTCCAAAAGAGAAAGGCATCGACTGATCTCACAACGTTAGAAGTCATTGTGTAAATGGAATAAGAAGACTTGAAAATAAATGTGCACTCTAGGAGGGAAAAAAATTGCTGTCATAATCACAAAATTCAACAGAGCAAGTTAAAGGAGACCAAAGCTGCAATTCATAAACTGGAGGATGGATCTAAGGATGGAACGCTGAGGCCTCCACACATGCATGGTAAGAAGGAGTCAATGAGAGATGTAGCAGACAGACTAAGAGACTTCAGGGTTACGCGTGTAAGGTTCCGGAAGGGGTGTAGAGGTGGAGTAGTGATATGCAAAGATGTTGGTGAAGAATTTTTTAGAAAGACATGAATTTTCAGATGGAAAGGACACACACCATGTTCCAAAATTGGAGGGAGGAGGGGGAGTGGTGAGTGAAACAGAATCTAGAAAGAAAGAGTAGAGGCCAAGTGGTAGTGAACATATTCATGTGCTCCTGAATATCAGTGAGAGGTGATGGTAAAAACACAGGGAGGGGTATGAGTTTAAACCTAAGGCTTCATGAAACATGAATTGCTTTCGTGCAGTGGGGAGTAGTTCACATAGAAGTAGAATATTCAGTTTTCCTTGTCTTCTTTGAGTAAATGCAGATACTGACTAGCTTTAGACGTACTAAGTTAGATATGGGTTTTACAAATTTAAGGGTGAGATTACTTGAGGAATTAGAAAAGAAATTTATACCTCGTGAACTAGTAACTAGCTCAAAGGTCATTGAGAAGCTCAGTTCAACAGACGGCAGGAAACTAAGAAGGAAGAACAGGAGCTTGGGAAAAGAGAGGATGGGGGAGGAACAGCGAGGAGAAAAAGAAAAGAAAAAACAAAGGATACAGAATATCCATACAAGATGATGGAACTACTCCAAACAGGCTAATGTAACGATCTTTTTGTGATGGAGAGTTTTGGTGAGAGCCCCCAGTTACTGAACCAACCTAGAGCTTGCTGGGAAGGTGTTTTACAGCTGTGATTAAAGCCCATCATCAGTTGACTTGAGGCAGAGGAGATGCCCTAGGTGATCTCAGAGGGGCTGGCAGGCAGGTAACCCTAATCCTGAAGGGTAGAGCTGAGGTTTCCCAAGGAAGAGGGAATTTGGGCTGTGGACTGTGTAGGGACAGCCTCATTTCAAGTGGTTTGGATAAATATCCAGAAATGTGATTGCCAGATAGCTGGTTTTTCTATTTTATTTTATTTTATTTTATTTTATTTTATTTTATTTTATCTTATTTTATTTGAGGGAACATAAAGGTTGTTCTTCGAGTTGTGAGCAAATATTTCAAAGGAAAGGTGACATCTGTGTTTGGCCTTGAAAAATGTGAATTTGGTGACAGATATATCAAGAAGGAAAAAAAAAAAACCCTATCTTCTGAATGTTGAGAAAATTAGTTGACAATCGTTCATGACGTCCTGAGTGCCGGGCAGCCTGCCAAGTGTTTTGCATGCTTCAATCGCGTCGTCTCCACGGTACGCACGTCGGGTTCCCGTTTCCGAAAGGAGCCCAGAGACGTTCTGCGCCCGGCTCAGTGCACTGGCACGCGACGCGGGCGGTTGGAAGCCCAGCCGGGGAGACTCTGCTACTCCCCCACTAATGGAGCGGAAAGGCTGCGCCGGCCCCCTGGGGCCCAGAGCTGATCACGGCAGCAGGAGGAGACATCTAGTGAGCCGGATGGGGACCAGGGGTGCACGCCTTGGAAGGCCAGGCTAACTAATTTAGACATAGTCACGAAAGCCCTAGAAAACTGCAGATCCAGGTCTTCGGTTAGAGCTGCTGTGTTTGGTTTTTCATTTTGTTTAAAAATTGGGGGTTGAGAAAGAGCACCTAGGTTATTAGGCACAGGTGAGAACTAAGAGCTGCAGAGAGGATGAAGATGGAGGAGGGGCGCTGCTGAGGGATTAGGTAAGGGGGACAATTTGGCGTCTGGCAGTTGGCTGGAAGGGGTGGGGAGGGTGCCTGGGGGGCTTAGAAGTGAGGGCCCTGGTGGAACCCGACCGGGAGCAGGGGTCTCGTTCAAGAGTTAGGAGACCTCAGCCCCAGGTACTTTGAGTAAAGGATTCTGGAGGTGCTTCCAGGTGACAGGTGACAGTGCAGAGGACCAGAACAGTGGTGAGAAGGAGGGCCGCAGAGTAACCCTGAAGGGTGAGCTTACTGTGGGCAAGATCTATAAAATCTTCTTCTTGAAGGAATTTCTAACCCGTGAAGAGTTCCCAGATTGGATAAACCAACCATGTCTCTCATCAGGAAATTCAGACACCACTGAACCAATATTTCCCTGTGTTTCATTCTTTTACGGACTTACATTAAAAATGGTACCGAGATAGTCGGGCTCAATCTTAAAGGAATGGCCACAGAGGCGTTTATACCCTTACTAGGAAAAGCCATGACAAGTCCATTCTAAACTTGGTCATGGTTTCAGTTTACCAACAGGAGACTAACGTATTCTTCCTAGTAGCTGATGACCTTTAAAACCACCAGCTGACTCTTTCCTGAGCAAAAATGTTTTGAAAATTTCTGTATTTTGCAGTCAACTTCCCAACCTAATGCTCTTAGGTAAAATCTTAGATTTGGAGAGAGTAAACAAAATTTCAGAACTGTGAAAAATAATAAAAGTAACAATAGCAATAGCAGGAATTCTTAAAATTAATATCCTATTGCGTCTGCTTTGAAGCCTTTTAAAAATTGTTTTTTTATCTTTAAAGTTTTGGTAGTCTTTGGAATGGGCTATTTGAGCTCCTTTTCATTTTTCTGTTCCCAAACTCACTTACTTTGAAACATATAAGTTAGTTGAGGTATTATATTTGGAAAAAAAAAAAAAAACCAGAATGACTCCTTTATGTATCAGCGACTCCCTAAATAGTAATGTTTAGCTTCTTTGCTTAGAACATGCCTCTAAGTATAGCTTGGAAGAGGGATTCTCAACTCTACACCCCTCAAATGGCTTCGCGTAGGCCCTTGAACTTACACGCAAACTATCGGTTGGGTACATGCGTTCTTCTGGAAGAAGAGAGCCTCCAGGGTGGTCTATTGAGACCCAAAAGCTGGGACCTTATCTCCTGGGATCCTTTAAGATCCAGAGTCTACGGTATCAGGGTGCAGCCACTCTTGCCTCATGCTGAGCAGGTCGTGCTAGACTGGAAGACGCTCCAGACTGGCGTTGAAGAGATACGTACTGTAACATTGGTTCTACTCTGAACTTACATTAACTTCAGTTACCCACCTCTTTGGGCTTCAGTGTGCTAATCACTGGAATGGGGCCGGATTGTCTGTCTTGGTTGTGTACAGCAGACCATCTGGAAAGAGACTGCGATAAAGGAGCCAGTGTACCAAGGAAGCCAGGTATCACCCGCTGCTTGCTGCCTTTGTGTTGTGCCCTTGGTTGCTTCCTGTTCTCCCTCTGCTCCCTGAATTCTGAATTCTCTTTGTTTTGCCTTGCTTTTTGGCACCGCAGCAGAGACTGAGAAAAAGAAAGGATGCCAGATAGGCGAGAGGTCATTCCAAGAACTGGCTCCTAAGCAGGAACTATTAACGCTTTGCTCCCGTAGAGCGGTTGACAGTTCTTCAAGGCACTGCATACCAACAGCCACGACTCTTCCTCCCAGCAGACCCAGGGAGAAGTTTCACCACACATTTTATTTGGAAACCAAGGCCCAGAGAGATCAAGAGTTCAAGACCACCGGAGTGGTACATGGCGGTGCTAGAGGCAGAAGCCACATCTTCTTACATACGTGCCAGGCCCTTGGGGCTCCCTTGGGTGGCAGGCCCATGCCACCAGCAGGCATGCATCTGCAGGATGAAGCATCCTCTCTCTGGGAACGGGGATCCGGGAAGAACTCTCTGTCTTCCCCTGCGCCCGTCTTCAGGGGGGCGTTGACCTTGCAGCTGAGTCTTTCTCTGTCTGCTGACTCTGCTCGCTCCCCTTCAACTTGATTCATTTGGCCCCAGCGGGCTGTCTCAGGGAAAGGCCCATCTGGGAGTGTTCAGTACACTCCCCTGTCAAGCAGGAGAAAGAGCTGCCCTTGCAGAATGAAGAAACTTCCAAGGGGCTCTGGCCGGAAGTCAATTTGCAATTCTGAGAGCAGCACTTGATCTGGTCGCTGACAACATGCCTGCTGAGTATTACTGCGCAAATGCTCCTGTGTGGCTTTCTGTTCTTGCCCGTAGCAATGGGTTCTCCAGGTCAGTGTGCTGCGGAGGTCTCCCCCAGCCTTCCAATGTGCAGGCTTCTCATGGCACTTATCAAGCACCCACTGTGGGCTAAGTGTCCCGGGAACTGGAACGGGGAAGCAGAAGGCCTGCTTCAGTACCACTCGCCTGCAGAAGGGAGCAGCGCCAGGGGCTGTCAGAGAAGGCTGGGCCCAGTGGTCAGTGGCTGTGGGCAGAAAGGTCTAAATGGCCAGGCTTAAAACATTAAATCCAGTGAAAAGATGACCCACATCATCTGTCCTCAGGCAAATGCAAATTCAAGCAACAAGTTACCACCATGGACCTGTTAGAATGGCCAAAGTCCAAACTCGGATGTCACCAAATTCTGGTAAAGGACGTGGAAGTACAGAAAGTCTTACTTATTGCTGGTGGGAATGCAAAACGGTGCAGCCACTTCAGAAGACAGTTGGTCGGTTTGTTACAAAACTAAGTATGTTCTTGCTTTGCAATCCAGCAGTCATAGGCCTTGCTTGGTATTTACTGAATGGAGGTAAAGCCTGGGTCTACACAAAAGGTTGTACACAGATTTCCATTGTATCCTTAATCATAACTGGTAAGACACGGAAGTAACCCAGATGTCCTTTGCTAGGTAAATGGATAAAGAATAGTGCACCAGACAGTGGAGTATTCTTTAGCACTAAAAAGAAATGAGCTAGGAAGAAATGTAAACACATGGAGAAATCTTATATACAAGTGCTAAGTGAAAGACGCCAATCTGAGCAAGTTATACTTGATACGACTCCACTTCTACGACATTCTAGAAAAGGTAGCACTATGCACACAGCAAAAAGACCAGTAGATGCAGGGTTAAGGCTTGGGGGGATGAGTAACTAGGACATAGGGGATTTTTAGGGCAGTGAAACTATTCTTATGATGTTATAACAGTATGTAGACACATGTCATTATACATTTGTCAAGGCTAATAAAGTGTGCAAAAACAAGAGTGAACCCTACGGTGATCTACACATTTCGAGCAATGGTGTGTGTGAAGGTGAGCTCACTCATTTGTCTGGGATATAGTTTGTGGGGGAGCTGTGCATGTGTAGGGTGGGGAATATGGGGATATTTCTGTCTTTTGCTTAATTTTGAAGTAAGCCCAAAATGTCTTTACAAAAAGGAAAGAAAGAAAGAAAGAAAGAAAGAAAGAGAAAGAGAAAAAAGAAAGAAAGAAGAAAACAAGCTCCACAGAGGCAAGAACCTTGTCTGTCTTGTTCTCTGCTGGGTTTTTAGCCCCAAGTCTAGTATAATATTTCTTCATTGAATATCTGAGTTAATGTCTGATTGAAGAGGAGCCTTCCTAGAGAATGTAGGATTTGAGGGAGCCCAATGATAATGATGACTACTGGCTCCCAGGCAGGGATAATTCAATAAAGAACAAAGGCATGGGAATGAATGAACTGCTTAGGAATCTTCAAATCACTCACTGTGGCTGAAGCCTTGGTTTTTCAGGAGAAAAGTGAAAGGAAATGAGGAAAAACATACTGACAGAGAAGTAACCTGAAGCTAAAAGAAGTTAGGAGACTTAACAGAGCTTCTACACGATCGTATCTATGCCCCTGAAGTGTGTAGGCCTTGCGCTAAGCACCCTTATTTCATTTAATCCATACAGAAAACTTCTAGATAGTCTTCGTTTCTAATTTGATAGATAGAAATAACGAGGGTTAGAGAAGTTGAATAATTTTTCCATGTCTTCCTGTTCAAGGTGATAGATGAGACAGGCGCAACCTCACCTATTCTGTGACCTAAGTTAGACATGATAAATAAGATGTTCTTTAAAAAAGAAAAAAATCGCAGCGAGACTGTGAAAGAAGGAGGTAAATCTCGATGGTCTCTAGGAGCAATTATAAGAAATATCTGAAAGACAGCAATAGGATCCAGACTGGACAGCGGTTCTTTTTGAGGAATCTTTGCAGAAGGTTGGGAGTATCACTAAGAGGTCTGTGGCACCCTGAGCAGGACCCCAGGGATGATGGTGACCAGCAGGCACCCTTCTTTTCTCTTGGTGGGTAGGAGCAGGCGCTGGGGGCACTGGGTCAGAGACGAGCAGGATAAGGCATCTCAGGGCAGACGGAGCTCTCTCTCCTGTCAGTTAGCCTCCGAAGTTCTGCGCCTTGGGTGTATACCCTTCCACCATCCCTGCAGGGAGTCAAAGCTAGAACTGAACCCTCAGCAGCAGATCCTAACTCTCTGCCTGCCCGGGCAATCTGAACACATAGACAGGGCCAAGATCCAACAAGGAATCTCAGCCCAGAGATGGGCCTTCAGTTAGGAACTGTAAGAGGGAGAAAACTGCTTGCTCACAGTCATTCGAATCCGTTTTTACAAATTTAATCAGCAGCAAGTGCTCTGGGTCTCCAGCCTCTGTCTCAAAAGTGACTTCTCTTCCCACCGTGCCAAAGCATGTCCTAACCATCAGGCATTGTTTGTCGCATTCTTTGGACCTACAGTTCAGCACCACAGCAAACCCTTGAAGGCTCCATGAAGAGCTGTGCAAGTTCAGTGTGGCTGTTGCTGTTGACCCACCAGGCATGTAACAAACATTCAACACAAATTCAGCAAGCATCCTATGTGTCTACACAGCATCCCGGGGCTGGGAGCAGGTGGTGTGGAGGACGGGCAGGAGCACAGCTCTGTCTAGGATGGCCATGGTGAGCTCAAACAATGGGTGTTAGCAGTGAGGAAGCAAAAGGATACTGGACAATAGCTAGCTTAAGTTTCAGGAGGAGCTAAAGCCATAAGTAAGGCCTTGAAAGAAACACACTTGCTGGGGGGGGGTGGGTAAGGAGAAAGGGCCATGTTGACAGCATGACCAGAGACCAAAGGTAAATTACACCTTCCATACGAAGCACCAGGCTATGCCCCCTGTGCTGGGTTAGACACCTAACCCTAAACATTCATGTCTACACAAGATAGCTAAGATAATTCCACTACCAATTCCATTAGTTCATGGAAGAGAACAGTTAGTGTTCATACTGTCTGATCAATGTTGCAGGCCAGTGTCTAGTCATCTGAGCATCTCTTTCAGAGATAACAATATGCAATATAACAAGCATTGTTAAATCCCTGCATTCACGTTTTGAAATCCTATATCACTATTGTTTGGGGGTTTTGTTGTTATTGTTGCTTGTTTGTTTCTTTCTGTTTTTTCCCTCTTTATAATTAAAAAAAAACTCATGTCCACCTGGAGGTTTACAGAATTCATCAGAAAGTGAAGGCGGGACTCTTGAGAAGGCGGGGCAGCAGCAGGACAGAAAGCTCAATGTCTCCGGTTGTGAAAAGGATGTGGCTCGTATCAGATTCCTAACACGCCACGGACTAGGGTGACCCTAATTCCTGCAAACGGGGAGGTTTCAAACAGCAGAGACTTGTCTCCCCGGGTTCTGGAAGCCAGAAGTCTGAAATCAAGATGTCAGCAAGGCCATACTCCCTCTAAAGTCTCCAGGGAAGAATGCTTCCCTGTCCCTTCCAGCTCTGATAGCGGTGAGAAGTCGTTGGCATTCTTTTGTTTGTTGCTGTCTCACTCCAATCTCTGCCTCCAAGAGCACAGAGTTTTCTTCTTGCAGGACCACAGCCATTGGATCACGGGCCTATGCCAATCCAGTACTGCCTCATCTTAATGGAACTACACGTGCATGCAAGTTCCTTATTTCCTCATGAGATCACTTTCCAATGAATTCCGTGTGGCTCTCAGTGGACATGAATTTTCAAGGGACACTGTCCAGTCCAGCACAAGGGGCATAGCTTGGTGCTTCGTATAGAAGGTACAACTTATAAAGCGGCTACCAAGGACCTGCTTCTGGACACAGCTACGGGTCACCCTAACTCAAAGACAGTTCTGGCCCTCAAGGTGACGCTAACCCCTCCTGCCACCTCCGGCACGCTCCCTAACAGCAGTTCCGCTTGGCCTTTGTCTGGAGAGCACCAGGAGATGTGCAAACCAGCGATCCTTCCCCACCCCCTTCTTATTTGTTAATTTCATGTTTGTGGGCAATGGAAGTGTTATCCTCCCTCAAACCGTTCACTGCTGCAGACACTGTACCGCTTTGCTCTCCCGTTTCTATTTTAAAGCTGCGCACGCATCTGTAAGAAGAGCGGGGTGTTATGTAATACCTACCATTTTTGTCAGAACCTCATCTCACCCTATTGCCTGATACAGGAGGAAGTTACTGGTGTGAAATTTGCTACTTTTTTTTTTAAGGTGAAGAGTATATGCAGATGGATTTCATACCTCACATTCATAAGCAGGTTCATTTTTAAAAGACGATGAGTACTGCGCTAATGAAAGATGAAATTCACATCCATCTCCCATATAGCACCCCAGCAGTGCTTGCACAGATGTAGCTGAATACTCTACATTTGCCTTTATAGGTGTTTTAAAGAGGTGCCCTAGAGGGAACTGTGCAAACTGATCAACAGAAACCTCTTAAAGGGAGCACAACAACCAGGAATATTTCCCTACTAACGGGTTATGATATTGAAGTGTTAGCACTTTTGGAACTTGTCATTGGGACTATCTTGGTTTATAAGTTAGAGCTACAGCAGTTCCAGGGGGTTTCAGGAAGGAAAAAATGACTTCAGTAAAATATATTTCTTTGCTAGAGTCAGGGCCTTCTGAGAGATGAGATGGGCCGGCCCAGAGAGAGGCAGGACTAGGAAGCCAGCTGGAGTTGTGGACTGGGCAGGGCTGGGCATGGTGGACATGGGTGCCATGGCAGAGGGTGGGAAGCACAAAGAGGTAGGAGTCGGAGGCTGCTCTGAATTTAGTGGCCCGTCTCGGAGCACAGTGTCAGGAGGATGCACAGTCCTGCCAGACAGAAGTAGGATGAGACTGCTCTGTCTAGTTCAGAGTGTCCTACAAGGAGTGGGTGGTGGGAAGCTGACTGCAGTTCAGAAGGGGAGGAGAGACAATATTAGCTAGGTCCGGCACTGGCTATTGGGATCCTGGTCATGGGGAAGCCACAGGCTCCAGGAGAAGACATCCACTCAGCTAAGATCAGTAGACATTCCAACCTGGGCTTGGGAAGTGGGTAGAGAGGAGTCTTGATAGCCACTCTGTAAACTGAAAAATCTATGGAAAGGACTGGTGTCCCTCCAAAATTCCTGTCTGCTGCAACCTCAGAAAAGACCTTATTCAGATACAGTGTCTCTGTAGATGCAATAAGCTAAGATGAGGTCAGCCTACAGTAGTGTAGGCCTTATAGCCCAGGACTGGTGTCCCTGTAAACAGATGCCCAGCGAAGAAGGCCACCCAGGGACACAGGTGGAGACTGGAATGGGGCAGCTACAAGCTAAGGAAAACCAGGGATTGCTGGGATCTCCCAGAAACTAGGAAGAGGTAAGGAAAGATTCTCCCCTTGAGCCTTCCAGTTGTGATGCTGTAAGGAATCTTGAAGTTCTGGCTACCGCACCATATGGTGATATTGCTTGCTAGTCCTGGGTCTGTGTCATAAACCCACGGGGTCTGGGGCATTCTGTGTCACAGCATGGGGAGACCTAGGGAGCTTTCTGTCTTTTCATAGTTAGCATTGGTGTATTGTAAAGAGAACTACACTTAAATCTGAGAGCTCTGGACTGTGTATATAGCACTCACCCACTTAGCCCATGTTTATGCCACATCTCATGTGCACCAGGCCTTGCACTTGGCCCCAGGGAGACAAATATTCTCATCTGACAGGGAGGAGCCACTGACTTGCAACATATCCAGTAAGTTACTTTCTTGTGGAATAACACACAAAGAGCGATAGAAGGGGATTATGAACACCCCGTGCAGGTAAAACAAAGCTATCTAAGGGGCTTGGAGGAGGGAAAGAAAGAGTCCAAAGAGGGGATGTACAAGAAGGGTCTTGAAGTGTGAGTCAGGGGAGCTAGGTCAAGAGGTAGAAGGATGTCTGTCTTAGTTACTGGGACAAAGTACCTGATACCCCCAAGTTAAAGGAGGAGAGATTGATTTTGGCTCACAGTTTTTTAGAGGCTTCAGTTCATAGTCAGCTGGCTCCAAGGTAGGATGGCATAGCAGAGGGCAGGGCAGAGGAGACACAGTTCATGGCAGGGCAGCAGGAAGCAGAGAGCAGCGAACGGGAGAGGGAAGGAAATAGACCTACCAAGCCACATCCCCAATGATCCGCTTCCTCCAACCAGGCTTCACCTCCCAACATCACACTGAGCTTTAAAACCATCGATGAATTAGTCTGAGGCTGATCCGGTCCCCATGATTCAATCATCCCCCAAAAGCTCCACTTGTGAGTGAATGAGGCTTTGGAGAGACATCTAGATGTAAACCATAATGTCTGAGAGACGAGGTAGTAGGAGCAAACATGAGGAGATTTGCACAGATCTACAATCAGGCTGTGTGTGCTGGAATTAAGATCTGCAAAGCAGGGAGGAATGAAAAGCAAGGTAGAGATGGAAACCAACAGGTAGATGGTGAAGATTCTGGAATATCGGTTACAGAGCTTGGACTTTACCCATCGGCAGTGGGAAGGCACGGGGTTCTTTTTTGTTTTGCTTTTGGTTTTTTGAGACAGGGTCTCACTATATAGTTCAGGCTGGCCTGGAACTCACAGTGATCCTCTTGCCTCAGCCTCCTGAGGGCTGGGATTATAGGTGTGTGCCACCATGCCCCAAAGGCATGAGATTTTGAGCAAAGAGTAGTGTGTTCAGATTTGTGAGGTATGGACTGCAGCAAGGCTGGAGGCAGAGGCAGGAAGAGGCACTTGTTGCCATGGGTAGGGTAAGAGAGGCTGCCCTGTTGAGCCCGAGCAGTGAAAAGAACAGGGGCAGTGGTTTGATTTAGCCCCCGTCCTGTAACAGCCTTTGCAACACGCGTCGATGGCTTCATTTTCTGATATTCAATTCTCTCATCGGTAGAGTGGGGAGATGAAATATCAGCCCATGGGGTGGCCCAAGGATTTAATGAGATCCCCAATGTACCAGGGCCTCCCTACTTCTTCAGCAACCTTCCGGGGACAGCCATTAGAAGGGTTTCCATAATATTTATGGGACGACCCACAGGCAAAGATGACTGAGCTAGACAAATACGCATCCCGGAAGTTTCCTACACTGGTTTAGAAAGTTGAAATGTGATTTTTAAGGCCCAGGTTTTAGGCACTTGTATGTTCTTTCTAAAATACATAATTATGTTCTCTGCACACATACTTTCATCCATTATAAAAACTAAACATATCACTGTCACTTTTACGGCAGGATACTGGCAGAATTTGCTTTACCTAGCAGGTGTGTTCCTAAAATTTTGACTTGTAAATTGATTTCAAGATGAGTTAAATCATACTGTACTCACACCAGGGGGATGAATTTCAAGGGATACTCTGATTGTAACTTCTTTGACAAAATTAATAATCATCCTCAATTTTTTGGAGAGGTTAGGTATGAAATTCCACGTGTTGAAGTTGGGTGGTAGTGGTCTATATAAAAATATTCTTGAGTATATTTTAATGTATAAAAATCACAAAATATGATTTATTCAAGTGTGTCAGGCCAAGTCTGTCTCTCAGCCTGTTGCTGTGTGGTAGAGCTTTTCAACATCCATCCATTGTAATTTAAGACATTCTCCCACCAAACATGTCAAATTAGCATCTCCATTAATCTTCTTCATACTTGACAAAGATCCAGTCTAAACCCTTCCATTACTGACTTGAGATCAATTCCCTTTTCCAATGTGATCTTCTATAAGACAATAAATTATAAACTTTCTATTTAGCATCGAGGCAGCATCTAATTGCATTTTGATTTGTTTCTTGATGTGCTGCTGGAGTGCTGAGAATTGGACATGGAAAGTTGGATGAGTCATATTTGCATAATTATAACTTATAATTGTAAAACATAACAGTATTAATATGACAAGTGAGCTGAATCAATGCCGGAAAGGTTCACACAGAAAATATTTCTGGAGATCTAGGTTTATAATAATTGCCATGTATGAAGCTTCTACTATGTTCTAGCAACAGTACTTACTACTTTATTTTTACTCTCTCTAACCCCCAATAAATATCATTTCTCATTTTGCAGACAGAAAATTAGAGTCATTTGCTAGGACTGGGTCTAGCTGATGTGTGAATCCTGAACTAGTGTTATTGTAAGTCATGTCCTCTCGGAGACCTGGGTTCCTCACTTATTACAGAAGAGTTTGTTCTCTGAACCTCTGAGACCCCTTCTGCTTCCTGACATTTTCAATGAAGTTTTAAGAAGGGCTTGAGCTACTTTTAAACAGCCTGGCATCCCACCATACTGCCCTGTAGTCAATGAAATCCAGCTCAAAATCCAAGAATAGCTACACCTCTACTTCAGTCCCAAGAGCCATTTCACTTACTGAAATACTTACCACACTACCATCCAATTACTATGTAAAACACCTTGGGATACCATTAATACAAAAGGTTATATATTCTAAAACCCAAATGTCATTTTGTATTAGACATTTTCTTAAGGGCTACTTATCTCAGGATGAATTCCAAGAATGAGTGCTTAATAATTATTTTGCATTTAAACAACCTACTTATGAATTCCAGGGATACACTGTGTCACAGTAAGGCTCCTGCAGGATATGGCAATTATTAAAAATGCTGGTGGATGAACTGCTACAGTATTGCAGCCTGACAAAATGACACATTTGTATTAGATCACTCATAGGTCACCAGGCAAAATTCTTTCTCCCTCTACCACCAGCTTCATCCCAGAAAACAGGGCTGTACTTCCTAACCTACTGAGAAATGATACAAAATTCACCAGAATCTATGTAGCCATAGAATCCAAAATACTGGACCTGGTCACAGGCATTTTACCATTTGGTGACTTGCAACACTAGTGTATCCCTCTTCAAATATGCCAGGAAGCATATTTTAGAAGCCAAGGTATTTTTTACATAGATTTCTCATCGATTTGACTTGAAAGCCAACTCAGCCACAAAAATTTGGAGTTTAAATCTACTTAGACTTACCAAGTTTGTCTTTAAAATAATAGGCTGCAATTTGGGAGAAGTGAGGGTTTGGATTAAGATGTTTGCATTTATTACTGAGTGCAAATATATGTGGATATGTGTGTGTATAAGTGTGTGTGTGTGTGTGTGTGTGTGTGTGTGTGTGTGTAAGGTCCGGGTGGGAAAAATACCCAGTTAACCTCTTACAAACCCACATAACTAAGCTTCACACAGCTTTAATAAGTAACCACTTGGTGATGAACATTTAAACAGTCTCATTAAATCATAATTTAAAAGATGGCTTTTCCGGGTCCCAAACAAATAAAACTCTGTTAAATTCTAATAAGGATTTTCAGAACAGCTGTTTTGTGCTACAGAATGTGTAATGACCTTATAATTGTATTAGACGTGGCATGGAAATGTTTATGTTTCTCTTCTAATCTGAAATGTGCTCAATAAGAAGCCGAAGGACAGGGACGCATTATGAATTCCAAAGGCTCAAGGGCTGGATTTCCACAGCCTGGGCACCGGGCTTGGAGGGCCTGGACCCCTCCAGCAAAGCCCCGGGGAGCCGGTGGGCGGGGCCGGTCCAGACTGACGCAGCAAATCAGCACCCACACAGCTGGACTCGGTTCCCTGCACGCCGCAGTGTCCTGCCCTTCCCTCACCTTGAGCATCTCACCACAAGCCGAACACGGGGACCTTGGAAAACCCCGCTCTCTGATCACCGGCCTGTAGGCTGGGAGGGGCTCAAAGCCTCAGGGCAAACTGTCCCCTGACTTTCCTTTAGCAGGAGAGCGGCGTAGCAGGCTGGCCTTGCCCCGCAGGAGGGAGCAAGGGGAAGCTCCTCACATCCTCGGTTCCGTGGTTGGGGTTAGCGCGGCTGACGCTCATCCCTCTACTAAAGGCCTCCCCGCCCACGGCGGGGCCCTGCCCAGCAGCTCTTCGCCTAAGGAATCTGGTAACTGCTGCCTACCCTGGCTCCTTCTAGGAGATTCTAGCTATGAACAGCTATGTTGGTAAACCGCTTCTCAAAACATAAAACATAAAACAAAGCTAGTATCTGCAGACACCTGTGATGATTTTTTGAAGTTGCCCCCACCATGGCTAATTTCAAGCTCTACATGTGATGGCGTCCAGACAAACCTGGGACGATGGACCGTCCGGGCCTCCGCAGCCCGCCCACGCCCCTGGGGATCTTCTCAGTGCCCCTGGCAGGCCCTGAAGAGGTGGGCCTGCTTGCGGCTACACTTGCCGTGCCGCAGAGGCAGCTGCAAAGCAGCACAGCTCCTGCTGGGCCAACTCTGGCTGCCAGAAAGTCTTCCACGATTAACAGGAGGGTGCTCTCCTCTGGGTCCTCCTCTGGGGTCTAAGGCTGCCCCAGACTCTTCCTGAAAGTGCAAATGTTTAAGCCCATCTCTCTCCCCTCGGGGGTCTGCTTAGAAGGGACCCAGGCCACTATGAGGGGATCGCCGGTGTCGGAGAATTTAAGGGCGGGCCCAGCTTTCCTGCCCGAGTCCCCGAGTGGTTCTGCTCGGCCACCTGCGGGGCCACACCCTCTCAGGGACCCTCTCCCAGCTCTGGCCGCAGCGTTTGCACTGATGGACCCGTGTCAGGACGGGGCCATGCTCCCTCGAAGGAGGTCTGCTGCTCTGAGCTGTGCTTCCCCCTCTCCCCGAAGTTTGGCCAAATCAAATGAGTGCTTGCAGCTAATCTGCTCCAATGAGAGAACTCCATGGCTTATCAGGCAGAGCATAACACCCCGGGATGGTTCAGCCAACAGAGATCAAAAGCACTTACTCACTTTCCTTGGGGGCTACACTGCCAGTATTATCACCATTACTGCGTCAGGTGCAATCCGCAAACAGTGACTTTCTTACAACCTTGCTTCAGTCAGGGTCCCTGCCAAAAGCGTATTTAATATTCCTTGTATAACTGAAGAGTTTGATAAGGGAGCTATTTATTCATATAAATGTGTCATTAGGACTCAGATGCCAACTCGGAGCAGTGCCGCACCCACAGACCAGCAACACGGGGGGCATTACTCTCCCGCTCAGCAATGGCAAGGGTGAGGGCGGCTGCTAGGGGCCTTCTAGGGGACTCCGCCCACTTCTCCAGTTGTATGAGTGAGAGGGAGTGAGCGGTGGTAATAATACCCCACGCTCTCTCTTCTTCTGTTAGCTGTGCTCCAGTGGAAGTCAAAGGGCCAGGGAGCCCAAGGGTGCAGCCTGCACCTTAGGGGCAGGCGTGGACCTGAGCGGGGACTGCTCCATAGACCACACCCTCCTAGAAAGTAAAACAGCAGGCCTTGGAGCCAGGGAAAGCAGTGGCCCAGCTCATGCCCCTAAGACTGTGTTATGAGCCTTCCTAAAGGTCCACCAGGGAGGCCGGCAGGGAGGAAAGTTCCCCTGCTTCCTCATTTCCTCTTTCCCAGGCCCTCAGAGATGTTACAGCCATGGAAACCGGGACACAGGGTAACTTTTCACAGTTCACTGCGACCTTACGCTGTGATGAAATCACTCGGCCTGTGGGCCCTGCCACGTGCCCATCTCTGGACACCGAGCCCGCGTGCTGTCTCTCCTGGCAGACCGCTGGCGTCCCGTGAGCAGCCACCCTGCCAGCTTGCAACTTCTCCTGCCTCCCTGTGCTTCGGCCTTTCTGGTCTCCTTCGGAGGACGCCTGGGTCCCAGCCCTAAGCAGAACTCTCTCTTCCGCACCTGGCTGAGGCGCTGCTGTCTTATAGAAGGCAATTCCTGGAGAAGTCCTTCTCCTCTTAAGTATAGGGGGACACACAAAGGGACAGTTTTAGAGGAGTTTTAGGTCCATGTCCCCAAAGGAAAATGCTCTATGCTTAAAACCTCCCCATATTGCTGAGAGCAAATATCAACTCTTCAGGCAGACTCAATTCGTCTACAAAGGTAGCAAAAAACTGTACACACACTGACTTTATTATTTTAGCTTCTCAAAACATCTTCCTGCAACAGCAACAGAGCCTTCCATTTTTTTCTAAGAAAGGTCCCCTAGAAAACTTCCTGGGAACTTTAACACAGCCACTGTCATAGGCAATCCCTCCTGTGTTGTTTAATATCCTTTATGAAACAACCAGAAAATACATTTTCCTTAGAATGTAGAACAAAAAAGTTGCCTTTTGCTGACCATGCATCATGCTTCCCTTTATGAACGGTTGAGAGCAGCGAAAGGTATCTCCTCTTTCCACCTTGACCATGGGAAATTCCAAGCCAATTTATTCCTGGACCAGCTGCAGCAACTCTCTTTACCTTAGGCCTTCTAGTATAATCTTCTAGCCTCATTTGAACTGTCACATAATAATTACATCATTGATTCTTTTCATAAGCTAGCTATATTAATGATTAGCTCTGTGTTTAGTAAGTTAAAGTGACTTCTTTTCTTTTGGTCATTACAGCAACACTTCGAGGCCTGCTACATGACTACTCTTTCGGTGTTTTCAAATGACATTCAGAAATGTGAATTCATTTGGCCCAAGTCACCCAGCTTGCAAAGAGTGGTCTCTACAGACAGCATGGAAAATAGAAAAAAACTGACCTCCAGCTCTGGAGTCTGCTTGCTTTATATCCTGGTTCATTCCAAGCTCACTTGACCTTGGGCAAATCCCCTGCCTACTCAGCTGCAGACTTCCGGGCTCTGAAGTAGGGATCATCCTTGTACCTACTTCAAGGGCCCCTGAATAGTAAAAATGAGATGAGCCATGAAAACAGACAGCATAACGAGATCTGACACTTGGTGGGAACCCGGAAAGTGTTCATTATCATCATGAGTAATACCCAATTTTAGACTTTAGTTTTCTGAAAGCTAGCATTTTTTCTACACCATGCTACTTTTCAGGTTATAAAAGCATCATCACCACACTGCATTTAATAAATTTCTTTCTTTCTGAATGTGTATTTTTCTCCCCAGCCCCCATGTCAACTTGCAGTCTAGCAGACTCTTGGGTTATATAATATAATTAGAAAAGGCTGCTGGCCAGGACTGGGTTTCAGTCACATACAGATGCCGCCAAAGAATGGCCTGCATCAGCACCCAGGGGAGCGGTCCGTCTTCTCTGACAGCTCGCGACAGGTGCCCCTGCCTCACACCAGCGCGCCCTCCCGGGCTGAGTCCCGCAGTCCTTCTGGCAGCTGCTGTCCCTTGTGTCTCATGCCAGGGTCTGCGACTTCCTGGAAGACCCCCCAGGTCGGGGCTCACAAATAAAGAAACAGGCTATTTGGGCAGGTCCTTCCCTTTCCGGGGGCGCTTTCCTTGTCTATAAATAAAAAGGTGACTGGTGGTGAAAATACGCACCGTGATTTCCAAATACCACCCCCCGCCCAACCAAAGTGACTCATGCCAAAGAAAACAGGTTAAAAGTCTCCCAGAGCTGAGACAACTCCTCTGTCTTTGGGCAAGTCCGGCTCTCTGACAGCATTCTAGGGAAGGTCACTAGGTTACCTGGAAAGACTGAGCAAATCCAAGGAGCTGCTGATCGGATTAACACTGTTGCCCATTGCTGACTCCAGCGAAAGGGAAATTAAGGGACAAGGCATGTATTTGTAGAGTTTGAAAGTGAGGGGTGGGGAGGAAAATTAAAATAATCATAACACGAAAGTTTGCATTTTCCAGAGTATTGCCTCATACATTACCTTTCATTCCTATGACAAACGCTAAGTACATGGTATAACATCTTCACTTACCAAAGCTATACGTGAGTTGCCCAGGATCACAGAGATAAGAGTCTGCAGAGAGAAGACCTCAATTCAGAGGTCAAATTCCAGGATTGTACCAGTGCCTCCAAAGGCTCAGCCCCTCATTCAGTTTTCCTGAGCTGCTTCCCTCATTTTCTAGAACAGTCTACAGACATGACAACCACCAAGTTCAGAGCAGCTAACCACATTCAGTGGCAGAAACCACTGAGGTGGCCTGGAGGGAGGACGCTGTCGCAGCCATCTGGTTACACATGCAGCATGGTGGCCTAGACATTCACAGGGGCTGCATTACACCCGCTGGGGTTCCGCCCATGAAACCCCATCGGATGCTCTGAGGTTTTGGGCTGTGTCTCACTTTGCAGTGACTGAATTTTGTGTCTCTGCATATTTTGCCACTCGGGCATCTGAGACTGGCCAGTGGCATGTTTCTTACCGGTAGCAAGTCACCGGCCCATCCACCCTGGAGCACCTCGAGGACCTTCCCAAGGGGCCCCCTGGTATAACTCCATGGCCTTTAAGTCTGTAGCATGCACCAGAATCAACTAGAAGTCCTGTTACAGCACAGACACTAGACTCTCCCCTGAGGTCCTGACTCAGGAGGTGGGCATGAAGATGGAGAGTCTGCCTCCTAACGAGTCCCTAGAGGATGCTAAATGCTGCGGATGGGGGACCACATGCTGAGGACCATTAGCACAGAGGTGCAGCCAGTGAGCTCCAGCTTCGCTAAGATTTTAGGGCAACCTTGCCTTAGCTTCTTGGGCCAATTACTACACTTGCTGGAAGTTCACCTTCCTGACTTTCAGAGAGGTGGTACAGGTATCCATTTGACACAGTGGCTGGACATAGTAAATGATTTGGTCCCTGTATCAAGCCGAGGGCCTCAGGCTCCTGTGTCCATATAAACAGCAGAGCTGGCTTCTCTCCCACTAATAGTTCACTTGTGGAAAAGTGACGCCATCCATTAGGGTCCAGAGAAGGTTTAGCTGAGGACCCAGAAGGGGATGTTCCCATCACGCCGCATAGCCAACAGTCTGGAATCTCTCCTGCCTCGTGTCTGTTCTCTGACACCTTCTTTGGCTTCTTGGGCTGTTATGATTTCTATCTAGATGACCCCCAACAGCCTCCTGCGCTTGTAGGCAGGACCTTTGGAATAAAATTGTACCACAGAGGTGCTGTCACTGATTTAAGAGGTGGAGGCAGGTCAGAAGAGGTGCGTCCCTCGGGACACGACCTGGATGGGTGCATCTCCCTCTGGGTCTGCCTTCTTCTTCTCTCTGCTTCCTGGTCACCGTGGCATGCACTGCTCTCCTCCACTAGGCCCCTCTGCCACGCAGCTACTGCCTTGGAGCCAGCTGACCATGGATTATAAACGCAAACCAAAATAAACCTCTCCTCCTTTCAGCTGCGTGTGTCAGATACTACGTCCCAGTGACGACAGAGCAGCTCAGGGCATGGACCCGTTCCTTCCTTCCTGACTAGCCTCACCCAGACCCCAGGTATCACTGGAAGCCCCTCCCCGCTGCTCCCAACTTCGATCTCTCCCACATCTGAGGAGGCAGAGCGCGTCGATTCTCTCCTGCCCTTTACCTCCCACATCAGCCACATCTTTGTGAAACAGGGGCCTTGAGTTCGTAGCCCATTCCAGCATCTTCTGTGACCTGAGCTGGGCTTTGGGCTCTCAGCTCAGGTCGCCAGCACCTTCCTATCCCCAGCTCCCATCACGGGTCTCCCAAAGAGAGAAGAGCATCGCTCATGTGTGGCGGTCCTCTCAGAGGAGCAATGGTTAGGAAGGAGGCAGAAGGGGCAGCTACAGGGGGTGCTCGGCCTCCTGAGAACGATTCCAACCTTACCATGCTCTCCTGCGGGTCTGAGAGCACTTGCTCGGGACCCTCCTCCCTGCATCCAGCCGCCCATGGCTGAGCGGGGCCCTTACCCTCTGCTCAGCCCCACTAAGCATGTAGGTATTGCAGAATGAGCTGCAAGGCATCGCGAGTCCCCTGCAGGCCGTGCCCACAGCCCAGAGTTCCCCAACCCCTGCTTCCCCCACTCACCCAGAGCCCCTGGGTGCCCTACAGCAGCGGGTGCTGGCTCTTCTCTCCGGTGCCTCAGCCTCTCTCAAGGAGACAAGGGAATGGAGGTGTGGAGGCACACTCCTGTGATCCCAGCACTCAGGGAGACTGAGGCAGGAGAGTCTCAAGTTTGAGCTCAACCTGGGCAATTCAGAGACTTGGGAAGACCCTGTCTCAGCATTAACAAATTTAAAAAGCACTAGGTATAGAACTCAACAAAGGCCCTGGGTTCAAGCCCCAGTATTTAGTTCAAGCTAAAAACAAACAAAAAGGATGATCCTCTCTTGTTTCTCCAACCAGTTACTCCCCTAGCATAGCTGGCTCTTCCACCCTATCACCGATTTCTAATAGAAAGCTCTGCTTCCAATGCACCCCATCTCATCTTCCCTTCTCCTCATCACCTCTCTTTTCCATGTTAATTTAAAGTTAGTTTCTCCAAAAACAAGACCTAGGGAACCTGCAGTCCCCATTCCATTCAGAAGCGAGGTGTGGCCAACTCTTGTCATGCTTGTCACCTGCCTCTCACACTAACTTTTCTCCCAAACCCCGGTTTTCAAGCTACACTCGAGATCCCTAGGTCTCTTAGTTTGTTGCGCTGTCTCTTGCATCCCCAGTGGAAGGTGCGGGCTTTTCCCCTGGAGAGCGCACTGGAGTCAAGTGCAGAAACCGCACCGGTGAGGATGGTTCCGACCGCGGGGCCAGGGTTGACCCCCAATAAGCACCTTCCTTCTGCTGCATTTAGAAAAGCTTAGAATCTAGGTTCGTAAAACCCACAATGAGTCCAAATGTACCATGCTGCCCATCAGCGTGTTTGGAAAGATTCTGTCACCGTCTGAGCCTCTCTTCTGGACAGAATGGTGCTGGGAAGCAGGGCTTGTGCTAAAATCTGCTTCAGAAAGGATCGAGTGAATTAATGTTTGTGCAAAGCCTTGTGTAAATACCCGGCACTTTAACATGTCCTTCTCTTATTTCCAGGGGCACCTGGCTCCTTCCTCTGAGGTTTCTTCTCCAGCCAGCACCGAGAGTGTGGGCATAAAGGATAGAGTATGACACGCTTTTATCCATTTTGCTACAAGTGACTCGCTGCCCTGCTTCAGTGGAGGGAAACATATCCAAGTTAGTGTCATGTTAATCACAGGCCGACTGGGAGTAGGCTATTTACACTTGTGTCATTTCCTCCAAGATTCGATTACTGTAATTGCCTATCGACTATGTGTTCGGCCAGCATCCATGCCAGCCCAGCTGTCAGGGTCGGAGTGGTGGGCAGTGAAAGCGGAAGCTACCAGCACATGTGCAAAGCTGACTTTGTGCCCCCATCCCCCCACACACACACTCACACACTGCAGCAGGATGCTGGTCCTCAGATTCCTCCTTCTACCTTTCTTTTATTGTTATTATTATTATTTTTTTTACCTGTTCCAATGTGTCCCTGGCCAAGGGTATCTGTCTCAAGGTGTGGTATCTACACTGGGGAGCAGCAGCATGGATTTTTGTGGTCAGATCCTGCCCAATTCAATTGTCTAAGGTTATACAGAGTCCCGTTTCAAGGTATTTATTTTCATTTGGAATTGTCTGATGCTGTCACTGTATTATTTTTTTTTCAGATCTCAGTTTTCTGCTTATCTCATGCTGCTTTAAATTGATTTTTATGAATCATTTGGCCTCTCTACTGATTTTTCCATTTTCTTTCATTAGTGTTTTCTTGCGGTGGGGGCAGGGGGCGGTGGCCACTGACTGCTCTCTGGGTTACCTAAGTCACAGGCAAAGGGGCTTCACCCTGTGGAGGAGCAGGGTGCAGGTTCTGTTTGCTTCAATATATAAATCGATTTGAGAGAGGACCCATGAGTGAACTTCATTCCTGCAGTTTCGGGCAGGAGAGCCTCGTGCATTTCTGCTGAGACCTCAGCCTGAATGTCACCCAAGTTGTCCCATCACTCAGCTATCTTGCAGACCAGAATTCAGCCTAAATCACTGCCATTGACTGCGATTACCCTGGACAAATCTTTTCAGTCATTTTGTTCTCAAATGAAAAGCACTTCCTCGCTGCTCATTTGATGGAGGATAATGAGCTGCTGTTTCTACAAGATGACTTACATGACGAGACAGGAGGACTGGACGGGGAAGACCCAGGCGGGACCCCAGGCGGCTCTGGCTGAGCGTGCTAAAGGGTGGAGCTAGCGTTTTCACGGAGAGAGCGGCTAGCATGTTCTCTCTCTCTTTTAGTGCCAATAAATTAATGCAGCTCTCTGTACCTGTAAAAGACTCAACTCATCCTCTTCCTCTTGGATTTGGAGCAGTGATTTTCTTTCTGAATAACCACCAGCATTCCTGGGAGGTCGGGTAAAGTGCCTGAGTCACAGCCTGATGATGGTTTGCGCTTCTCACAGTTCCCCAGGTAATGCTGCTGCTCCCCAGTGTAGATACCACACCTTGAGCACCGCTGGTGGTGCAGAGGGTGCGAGGCCAGCGGGGCATCATGGGGTAAACACCTTCAGCTGTTTGCCTGCTTCCTCCTGTTTCAACCCTACCTTCCACTGCTACCAGGTACCTGCCGCTCGCTCCACTTTTCATTCAGCCAACCAGACTCACCCAGCCCCTGCCTGCTTGGGATACCAACTTCCCTGCAGTTCCTGACAACAGCAAAGCTAATCCACTTCCTTGTTTTTGTTGTGGACTTTCCTGAAAAGCAGTAGATACAACTCATCATTCCATTTGGGAAAATTCCTCCCTGTAGGAAGTTGCTCACTCAGTGATCAGGATGTGAATGGCAGTCCAGCAGGGTGGGGAAGACAGGAGGAGGTCGGGCACAGTTTTCAGAGCAGGGGAGAAAGTGCCCAGCATTGGACTTAGGGGGCGTGAATTCTTTGGTCCTGAGCCAGTCATGAGTGGCCATGCACCTCAGCCTCCATCTCTTCATCTGTAAAATGGACCAGCTTACCTCTCAGAACTCCTATAGCCTTAAAATCCTATGAACATTCTTTAGATTGCAATAGCAACTCTTATTTTAAAAGATCCCCCAAACGATGCCTTCCTAGGCACCTTCAGATCGATATCCTTCGAACTATCTGAGTTTGTTCTCCAGTGTGACTAAGGTCACCTCTCTGGGGAAAGGGAGTACAGAGTAGGGTCAGCTCCTGCGGACAGTGCTCTGTGAGAATCCCAGACATTGGTATAGAAGTGTTATGGCTTAGAACCAGAACTGTCCCCCTAAAGTCCTAGGTGTTCCGCAGTAGGGTTTTTGGAAGGCGACTGGGCCATGGTGATGCTGTACTCAATCCTGGATTAATTCACTGATGAGACGAGAGCTGAATGTGCTGTTTGGAGTTGGCCTGGTTGGAGGAGGTGGGCCCCAGGGAACGTGACCTGGAAGGGTATATTCTTGTCCCCAGCACCTCCATGACCCTCCCTTCTCTCATTGTCCTGGTCACCGCAGCAGCGTCTGCAGCTTTCCTCCACCATGCCTTTTCTCCATACCACTTCTTCCTTGGAGCCAGCCAGCTAGGAACCTGCTGAGGCCATGAGCCAAAATAAACTTTTCTTCCTTTAAATTGTGAGTGTTGGGTATTTTGTCCCAGTGACAGGAAAGCAAATAATACAGAAAGTGAGCTTACATCCAGCCTGGGCCTTGTCCTGCCCAGGGCCATGTTGGACTCGGTTTTCCCAAGGCTAAGAGTTTCAGTGATCCTTATTTTTTGGTGGGGGGAAGTCAGGGAGGAACCTCCATATATGGTCACAAAGTCCAAGATTTTGGAAGCTTCTTCTAATTCAGGGCTTCAGTAAGTGATAGGTCACTGCCTACATCAAAATAAGACCTGAGGCCCCGCCCCTGCTGGCTGTTCAGTATCCATACAGCATTCCCTTCCCTTCCCACCAAAGCAGCATCTCCCAACTCTACCCGTCTCCTCTTCCTTCTAGGTCCCTCCAACTCTTAACAGAAGCCTGTTACCCAAGCTTGAAAACATGCATGTGCCTTTGACTCCTACTTCTCTCTACTCCCGCTTCTCTTTCTTTTGACATTTGTTAGGAGTCCGTGTCTGCAGCACATAACGTTTGCATGCCCTGTGTGGAGCTGGGGCATGGACACATCTTCATTCCTCTTCGTCCCCTTTCCTTTCCCTGCCTCCACCTCTTGATCCTTTTCCTATGTGAGAAACAGTTATCTCCCTACATCCTATTATCTACCTTTTACTTTACCCTTTATTTATATTTTGAGTTTTTCGTAAGAGAAACTGAGTGATATAGTATTTAAGCTGATGTATCAGATTTCTTTCACTTAACACTATATTCGAAAGGTCTTGTCTGTTTCTGGATAATTTCTCCCTTCCCTGCTTTCATCACATGGCCACCGTCCCTGTGTAGGTCTCTGCAACATCTTGCCTGGAATTGTGTAGCTGGCCTTATTTTAACACTCTACCCTTAACTGTCTGTCCTGCAAAGCCAACCTGGAGATGAGGATTTATGAACAAGCAACACAGAACAGTCTCCCGTTATCTGTGGTTTTGTTTCTGTGGTTTCAGATACCCAGAGTCAACCATAGTCTGGAAACATTAAATGAAAAATTCCAGAAATCATTCATAAATTTTAAATCAGGCACCATTCCAAGGGTTACTTGCATACAAGCGTTCTGTTAGGGAGACAGTCGATCTGATAACTGGGAGGGCTACTAAGCGGTGAAGGGGAGAGTGACATTTATAGCACGGACATGACAGACGAGGGATGATTCATGCCCCAGACAGGATGGAGTGAGCGGCAGAAGTGCTACACTCCTCAGAATAGGTTTTCCAAAGGTGGAGAGGATCAGCATCCTCTGATGCTACAGCACCGCGCTCACCTGCTTC
The DNA here is from genome assembly GCA_004363535.1 of Dasyprocta punctata. Taxonomy (NCBI): domain Eukaryota; kingdom Metazoa; phylum Chordata; class Mammalia; order Rodentia; family Dasyproctidae; genus Dasyprocta; species Dasyprocta punctata. The sequence goes on along the minus strand of RJWM01003032.1, from coordinate 9,385 downwards.
ACCTGGATTCGTCACACGCCGCGGGGCTCTAGCATCTCACATCATCACCAGAGGGAGGCTGAGAACAACACAGAGACATTTCCAGCGTCTACTTTATAGAACTTTTATTAGAGCAATCATGATTTGGTAATTTCTTACTGTGTCTGATTTAAAGATTAAACCTCATCATAGGAGTGAGTGCAGAAGGGAAACTCGGCATAGGTGAGATTCCCTGCTATCCAAGATTTCCTTGGGACGCGTCCCCTGCAGATAAGGGGGGATCCTGTGCTAGGAGAACGGGCGAAGGGAGCGCAAGAAGGAAGGAGCAGCAGCAACAAGGAGATGAGCTTTGGCAGAGAATCCCAGCCTCAGCCTGGTCCCTGGGAGCGCTGGGGTATAAACCACGCCTCCCAGTCCCAGTCCCTGCGGACTGGAGGTGGGGGAGCCGGGCTTTCATCTCTGCACGCTGTCGATCACCAGCTAAGGGCCGCCCCAAGGGGTGTCAACTCCCAACATTCTCAGCTTGTTTTGTCAAAGTGCCTCTTGTAGCCCAAAGGCGGGCGCCTGAAAAAAGTCACAGCTGTGGGCTCTTAGAAGCAAAGCCTACAAAATCTGGGGAGTGAGGGGAGGGGGTGCATAGAGAAATAGCAAACAGGTTCTGAGGGGATCTGGGCATTAGAAAAAGCGCTGACATTGTCCGCTTCACTCACCCCGCAGCGCGGCCGGCTCAGCTCTGCCCTAGTACTGCCTAGCAACCGCTCGCGCCTCCCGAAACTCTCTAAGCTGTTCCACTGTGCAAACTGCTAGTGGTTTAGCACCGACAACTTCCCCAGGCTTGCCCAGTTTTCTTCACAAATTTTACACTTCTGTCTGAGTGGTTTAGTACTTTACTTACAGATGGAAGTAGTCCAGCCTATCTTCGCCCACTCTATTCTCTCGGCCTGGAATGGCCTTTAATCCACATCTGCAAAGCTTGCTGGAAGACTTCTGATTCCCCCCGGAAATGGGGTTTTCCCTTTTGGGAGTTATCTCCAGTACGGCCTCCACATGTGCGCTAAAGGCAGTTGTCTTCTCTTTTCTTGAAACATGGTGAATATTCACACCTCATTTTTCCTTGCATCTTTCTGATACTAGCTATAGTGCCTAGTGCCGGGGACATAAATGATGCTGTCATTGCCTGTTGAATCAGTGGCCCTACCATATGACACCTCGCCCTGAAGGATCTGGTGATGTAGTGGAACTCTCCGAATCACCACAACCTAAAACCATCCTTTCTTTCACAGAAGTAATAGAAATAGCTTGAGAAAACCACTTCATATGTGTAGCCTATCTAACACTCAAGGGTATTTTATTTTTTCCTTTTTGGTACCAGGGATCAAACTCACAACCTCACACTTGCTGGGCAGGTGCTGTGACACTGAGCTATATCCTCAGTCCCTACTCAAGGATGTTTTATAATCATAAATGTGAAAGGTTTTCCAATCAGAAATAGTGTTAAAATGACATTTAATGACTTGGACTCTAGGACTAGCACTGTCATTTTGTAGTAAGTCAGCTAACTCTTTGGGGTTCCTTTTCCTCATACATTAGTAGGGTAGGATGATGGCTAGGAGTCTTTATGGTTTCACCAGGACCTTTTAAATGTTAGCCACGGTGTTTAGCCCTGGAGGGAAGACAAATTTCACAGTTCCTTGACCACACAACCCTTGGAAAGTTGGCTGCCTGGGTCCCCCCTACGAATATCTTGAGCTACCATGAAGGAAAACCCACTCTGCTGTTGAGATTTCCTTTCTGCGTCTTTTGCTCCTTAGTCCTCAGTGGGTCTTAGATAGAAAAGCATTGAAGACGCCTCCTTTCTTGTCTAAATTACACATCTGTAATCACTTTGAGACTCCACAATTGCCTACAAAGGTTCTCCCACAAGACACATACACAGAGACAAGCAGAGGGAACAAAACCCACGCCATCTACAGAGGCCTACAGCCTGCTAGGTACACTCAGAGGCCATCTGATGGAATCACTCCCACCCACCCATCAGCATATGACTTAAATGAATGGCTGTGTATGACGAAGATTCCCTCCACCATGAATCACTGGGCTCCCACCTCACAGATGAAGCCAGCGTGCGGTGCTGCCCATGGACCAACCAACCTCATCACAGCCCCATTAATCCTCCTGACTCCTAATCTCACCCTCTTCTGATTGATTCCGAGCTGTTAAACGTTCCCTTCTGTTCGCTCATTAAACACTTACCAGTGCTAGGGGCTGCATGGTCCTCTGGGTCCCCAGGCTCTACCCAGAGGTCTGTGCGCTGGTGACGCTTCGGGTGGTGTCGTCTGTGTCATCTCAAGGTGCTGGGTTGAGTTCAGGGCCCTGTTTCTCCCAGCCTGGTCACTTGATCCCCCAAGGGCAGTTGCAGCACACACTTCTGTTTTGTTTGCACCTTGCATAAAAAATTCTTTGGTCTGTAAAACAGAAAGGCAGAGTGTCTTCCCTTTTACTGTGGCCTTGACAGTGTTTCCTTTGGGCCCATGATCAGGGTCTCATGTGAAGGCTTCAGTGAAAGGAAAATGGGAGAAAACTTTGAAAGAAGCTCGGGTTCTGTTTTGTTTACACTTTCACGGGAGCATTGGTTGGAAAAGCAATGAATAAAGTCAAATCCGTTTCACACATGATGGGTGTGGCACAGTGCGAGGCACTTGAACACCTTTTGGAAGGGTCATCTTCTTGCTCCATCCCTCTCTCTCTTTTTCTAAAATGATCTCAGCCAGGCATGGTGGTGCATGCCTGTTATCACAGCATTTGTTATGCTGGGGTAGGGGATTGCCACAAGTTTGAAACCAGCCTGTGCTACATACTGAGTTCAAGGCCAGCCTGGACTATGTAGTGAGACCCTGTCTCAAACAAATAAACGAACAAACAAACAAAAGGCTACATTTTGCTGAACCTTTAAGGTCACTTTCAAGGTCTACATCACTGGGAGATCTTCTTCATATTTCCATTGCTTCTGGGTCCAGTCACTCAAGTCTTTGGGAATCATGTGTCTTAAGCAGCAGGGTAGCTTCGGTCCTATTTCTTAGTACTTTGCGTCACTCCATTTAGGGCTTTATCTCAGCAGAAGCTGCTGATGAAGACACTGTTTTGTGCACTAATTATCTCACGTGAATACTACTTGTCTCTTCCGATTAAATAACTCTAAGGGAAGTAGCAGGGCAGTGCATGTCCTTTTATCCCAAAATATCCTGCCAAGCGCTAGGTAATCATAGCAGCCCGTGTCCGTTAAATATTTGCCATGTGTTCGACTGTGTCCTGAGCATTTTGCAGATACCAACTCATTTATTTGTCACAATGACCCTGTGAGGTACCTACTAATCCTATCCCCATTTTACAAATGGGGAAACTGAGGCTCGGAGAGGTTCCGTGAACTTTCCAAGTTCGCAGGGTTAGGATGTAGGAGAGGGAGCGTTCCGATGCAGGCCGCCCATGGCTTTGGTGACTTTCATTATAATGGTCTGTGCTAGGTAATCTTTAAATGCTTTAATTCCTGCTAATGGATTGATTTTTGTCTTAAAGAGAAAAAAAAATATTAACTCTAAAACCAGGCATCCTTTGTACAAATGGAGCCCATGCTCAGCTGAGAGTATTATTAATTTCCTGTAACTTGGATTTGATCTGAACATTGAATAGAAAAATTTCATCCTTCTCAGCCTGCCCTTGGGCTTTTATAAAAACCGACAGGAAGCACAGAGTCTGATCAGGGCTTCCAACTGGGTGCCTCCTCATCTGAAGGTGAAGTGGAAACCGGGCAAGTGTCCAAATGCTTTACCAAACCAGCTAATGCTCCTGGAGGCTCCCTAGAAACCGTTTAGGGGCTCACAAAGCCCAGAGAACACAGGGAAACCCGGGCTGCTCATTAAAAGAGGAAACAGGAAATAAGCATCAAAGAACAAGTTCTTTGGACGATGTGTTCATGTTACATACATGAATCATCTCTGAATCGGAGGGACAAAGACTGTTCTTTGCTTCCAGGCTTGTTATGTCTGGGCTGCATCCAAAAGGGGAATGTGGTGTTTGTTAAGGCTGCCCTTTGAAAAGCTCCCCATGTCTCCCTGAGAAATGGATGCCAGCCGCAGAGTCTGTGGGGACGGTAATGAGCAGTCCCTTGCGGAACACGAGGATGAATTTCCCCCATCATCTATTTGTATGTTTATAAATGAGTCATGAGGTCAATTTGGGACAGGGAGGTTTTGTGCCACAGTTTGGACAGATGTTCAGAGCCTCTGGAAAGCACAGCCGTCTGGTCCAAGTGGTAGCTCTCGCCAAAAGAACTAAGTGTTCAAAGGAGAGGTGTCACCAGGGATACTCAGAGGGGCCGCTGATTATAAGGGAATTGGAGGGTAGGATCTTTTCCAACCATGTTCACACTTGTAGAACAGTAGTTTTTGCTAGATGCAAAGATGCACTATCAAAAGACATTTATGCAGCTTGCAAATATTTCAATGACACAGTCTTCAATTTCTGTTTGCTTATGTACAAAATGGTTACACTCTTCTTCTCTTAAATTAGTTGAAAGACAATTTTGAACGAGTCACTAAGGTGTCCGAGCTCTGCTTTCAATGGTGATGTGATTTTGTCCTTTGGATAGCAGGTACAGAGCTAGGACATGGGACAGGGGGATTCCTTTGTTAGGGTGTGTGAAGTCCATTTGATATTTGATAGAAAATGGTTGACTATAAAATTTCTGAGCCACTGCATTTGTAACATCTAATGCAGACCCACAGGATTCATCAGGGTATTGATGTGTCTGCCCAAGAGGTACCTTGTTGCTGGAAATGATGATATTTCAGGTTTTTGCTACCACAAATTACACTGGAATATATGTTTTCTGCATGGCTCTTTGTACACATTTGTTGTTTTGTTCATAAATGTATAAGACCTGGATTGCAAAGCATATACATTTCAAATTTACTATCTATTTTCAAATTACCTATAGAGGAACAGAACCAATTATGAGCATCAGTTTTGAGAGTCTCCTTTTCCCCTTATCTTTGCTAACATTTGGTATTGTCACACCTCTTAATGTTCGCCAGTCAGGTTGGTAAGATACAGTATCTACTTGTCTTGTTTTGTGTTGCTCTGATTACTAGCAGGGCTAAGCATCACAGCATTTTTTTTTTTTTACTTGAGATTCCGCATCTCTGGAATATCTGTTATTTTTCTTGCCCATTTCCACTGGGTAGCTTGACTCAGTCTTATTATTTTTAATTCTTTATAGATTCTGGATATCAGTTCATTTTAAGTTAAATGCACGTAAATTGCAAATAGCATCTCCCAGCCTGGGGTTTGTTTTCTTCATTTTCTTTATTGGATCTATTTTGTAATAGAATTAAAAACTTTTCAAGCGTGACCACATTTATCAATGCAGTATGTTTTGCGTCTTGTTTAAAGAATCTTTATTTATCCCAGGTCATAATGGTATTCTTGTAGATCTTCTTGTGGAAGACAAAATTTTATTTCCCATGCTTACCTTTTTAACCCACCTGGTTTATAGATGGTGTGAGGTAGGGATCAAATGTGCTCTTTTCCCATATAGATAATCAGTTATGCCCATGTGTCCTATTTTTTTTTAACAGTGAGTTTGTTGTACCCTGATCTGCAATGCCACTTCTCTTACATATCAGTTTTCCATTTCTGATCACTCTATTTCTGCACTCTGTATTTGTACCATTCGTCCAATTGCTCAACTTTCAGCCAGCAGATGCATAATCTTTCTTAATATACCTTAGAAAGCATCTCACCATTTGACAGGGCAAGTACCACTCTCCGTCTACCTGTTCTCCTTTCCAAAACTACATTGGCTGCTTTGGGCCTCTTGCTCTTCTACATTAACTTTAGGATGAGCTTCAAAATTTCTAGAACACTCCTGGGACTTTGACTATCTTTGAATTTATAGATTAACTTAGTAGTAACTGATATATATTTGATTTTTAGTTTCTCAACAAATTAACATGGTACAGTATAATTTTCTATTGATTCATAAAATCATTTATGCTCTTCAGTAATGCCTTGGCTTTTTCTTCAGAGCAATCATACATATTTGTTGATTTTAGTACCAATTACTTTAGAGAACTGTGGTTACTGTGAATGAAATGTTTATTTTTATTTCATTATAGAATATATAAAAATATTGCTGTGGTAAAATTATACCTATGATGATTTTTCATGCTAATTATAGAAGTTTTTGCAAATTTTACGGACTTTTTGAATAAACAATCATTATAAATAAAGATATTTCTCCTCTCTTGTTCTTATACTTTTTAAAATCTTAATGCAATGGCTAGAATCTTGGAAAGGTTGACAGCGTCTTAGTTACTTTTATCCTTGCTGAGACAAAATACCCAACACCCAAAGTTAAAGGAAGAAAGGTTTATTTAGCTCACAGTTTGTAGAGGTTTCAGTTCATAAATCAGCTGGTTCCAGGGCAGGGTGGTGTGGCAGAGAGAAACCATAGAAGAGAAACAGTTCTGGGTGGGCAGAAGGTAGCCAAGTAACCAGGGATGACCACTCCTCCTCCTTTTCTAGGGGTAGGGGGTTGAGACAGGGTCTTGCTATGTAGTTCAGGCTGGTCTTGAACTTATTTTGTAGTTCAGCCTGGCACCGAACTTATGGTGATCCTCCTACCTTAGCCACCCGAGTGCTGGAATTACAGGTGTGTGCCACCATTCCTGGCTGACCACAGCTCTTTCTATCCCTTACATTTTATCTAGGCTACTTAGGGCAGGTAGCACTCATACCCTTAATCCTGGTGGCCAAGCATTGCACCACGAATGAATTCCAAGGTCACACACTCTAGATCCAGCCACCTCCAAAACATCCCACCTATGACCGCATGAGGCTTTGGGGGGATATATAGACACAAGCCATCACAATTATTATTTTTATTATGTTTTCCAGTTTAATGGGATTATTTCTAGAGTTCCTTCTCAGGTATAATTCATGATTTGAGTTTTGAACTGACAGCAGAGTAAGGAAGTTATCTCCAAAATTTAGTTTGCTAAGAACTTATTTCCTGAATAAATATTGAATTTTACCAAATGATTTATTTAAATCTATTAAAATGGTCATGTTTTTCTGTTAGTTACTTCAATAATTAATATTTTAACTTTATCTATTTCTTAAGTTTCAGAGGTCCAACACGTTTGGATAGAATATTTTTAAAAATACTATCAAATAAGAAGTACCAGTATTTTATACAAGATTTCTATACCTAAATTCATACTAGAGATTTGTTCATAAATGCATTTTCATATATATCATATGTATAATCTACCTTGTAAAGTAAATGGTAAAATTCCCTTAATTTTTTTCTTTCTTAGATTTACTTTTAATTAATCCATTTTAAATAAAAAATTTTAATACACATACTTAAAAAATTAAAGTTTCTCATAAGTTTGCCATCAAAAGCAAATAAACAACATTCCCTTTGCCTCTAGCATTGCCTCCTCTACTACTTTTCTCTCCCAAAGGGCAAAACCTTTTAGCTGTTTTTTAAATTGTTGTTGTTGTTTTGTTTTGTTTTGTGGTACTGAGGCTGGAACCCAAGGTCCTGCGCTTGCTGGGCAAGCATTCTACCACAGAGCTACATCTCTAGGTCCTTTTTACTTTTTCATTCTGAGATGGGGTCTCCATAGGATGCTCAGACTGGTGTTAATTTGGGATTCTCCTGCCTTAGACTCCTGAGTGTCTGGGATTGCAGGCAGGTGCAGGACTGTTTGGCCTTGGCCGATTATTTTGACCTCTACCTCAGGATTACTGAGCTGCCCTTGAGTTTGCAGTCCTAGTAGTGCCTGGGTTCCCACACAGTTGTCTCGCCACCATCGTGCTCAAGTCATCTGAGCGTGTTGGGAACACATGACCACATGAGTGTTTTCTGCGGAAGACTGCGTAAATGCCGCTCAAAACTGAGACGACTTTTTCTTGTACCTTGCTTTTGCTTAAGACAAATGATGGTATTTTTATTTGCTTTGTGTCTTTGCTCAGTTTCGGTATTTCATCAATCACTCAAACCTAAACCAAACTCATCACCAATTGTCCAAAAATTTTCTTTTCAGAACAACTATATACAACAGTGACTCCAAAAATGGAAACTTGTGACCAGCGAGAAGGAGTCTGGCTCCTCTCTCCCGCTGGTGGATGGCTGCCTTGAGAGATTTTCCTTCTCTCTCACCCAGGAGGTGCCCTTCCTTGGGTTGCCTTCTTTCTGCTCATGCCTTCCACTATTCTGGGGTGGGAATGTCTTGAAGCTATTGCATGACAAGACTCTTATTTCCTGGAATGCTAATTTGATTGATGATAAAGTTCTAGGTTGGAAATAAATAATCTTTTAGAATTTGAGAGGAAAGTACTACTCAACTGTCTTATATTTCACAATGTGAGGAGGCTAACGACATCTGATGGACAATCTTCCTTATGTCACCTGTATTTTTTCCTCTTCGAAGTTTATGTGCTTTGTTTCTTGAAGTTTAGGATTCTGCCATCCCGCAGTGATGTGTTTTGTACAAATATATTTGCATCCATTTTTCTGGGTATATGATAAACATTTTTCAAACTGGAAACCAATTTATTGTTCCTGGGAAATTTTCTTGAATTATTTTGATTATTTCTTTTGGTGTTTTTTCTATTATTCTTTCACTCTAGAATTTTTAGATGTTTGACTTCTTGGACTACCTATATAGTTTTATTTTTTTCTTCTCTTCTGTGTTTTCTATCTTTCAAGGAAATATCCTCTACTTATTGATAAAAACCCCTCTGCATTGTTTCATTTCTTCAGTTTAATTTTCAAAGAGCAGTGATGGCTTTTGTTCTTTGAGAGGCCTTTTTAATAGCACACTGTTCTTGTTTCACGGTTGGAGTGTCTTCTAATCGCTCTCTTAGGAGGACACTGATGACAATTTTTGCAACTTTTCTCCTCCTGGTTTAATCTCTATGACTTCCAAATTGCTTGTTTCTGTTTACTTTGTTCTTTAACTTTCCTTTTAGAAGTTGTCCTGAGATGTTTTACATCTCAGTTGTTACCTTGCTTTGGTGTTTAAATCTTTCCTCTTGGATAGTTCAGATTCCCAAGGACAGACCTTTCCCACCCATCCCTGTCTATTTACCCTGTCATTGTTTAGAAAGTATCTTAATCATTTTCTCATTGCTGGGACTCAATACCCAACATTCATAATTTAAAGGAGGAGAGGGTTATTTTGCATATGGTTTTAGCCAATAGTTGGCTTGGTCCAAGGCAGGATGGCACGGCAGAGGGGGACGGCAGAGGTGGGTGGATACACTCTACCAGGTCACATCCCCAGTGATTCATCTCTTCCAGTTAGACCCTGCCTCCTAACAGCAAGTCAGCTGTACT